>VBVR01001973.1:0-25905 GCA_011638315.1 Tetramorium parvispinum
AAGCGGGTACGAGAGGGTAGAAAGTACATGCTACGTCGCGGAATATATTATTATGATCGAGCCGTGCACCACCCAGTAGCACCCGCCCGCTCTGCATCTCTCTCTCTCTCTCTCTCTCTCTCTCTCTCACCGTCGGGGGTCGACGACGCGCGCCTCCGAGGAGGCGTCGCGACGGCGACGAGAAATTACGCGCGTTCGGGGCGGGGGCGACGTCGGCGACGACGGCGATGCACCGAGAAGCACGAGGGGGTTGCGGCATGGGAAGACGGAGGAAGGAGCGATGACCAGGCAGCGGGGGAGAGAGGGTGTGGAAAAAGAAGAAACTCACCCTGCGATGCAAAGTGCTTCGTGACCATGTTGATACGCGCGTGGCTCTTGTCGCTGCGCCGAAATTTAGAACATCGTCGCCTTGTCGGCGGCGCGGGTGCGTCGACGACCCCTCGACGCGCACGACTGAAGGGGAGCGGGAGGACGGGGGAAGGGGGAGATCCAGCGGCGGCGTCGCCCCGCCGCTCCGGGCGAGGACGAGGTAACCACTACCCCCGCGAGGCAGACACGAAACGGCGAAACGGGAAAAGGGCTCTTTCGCCCTGTCACAATCACATGTTCGCGTTTTACCGTTAGTTTACCGTACCCCTGTACCCCTAGGTACCCCTGGGATCCCTGGGATCTTTGGGGCTCGCGCGCGCGACCAACGAGACGGGGGAAGAGATGCGGTATCACCTTTCGCGCACCACCACTGCCCACACCATCAACACAATCACCACCACTCGCGTTCACCTCCTCCACCGCGACAACGAGCGACGCACGTGCCCGACAGTTGCTACCCAACTGACGCGGCGCGGAGCGGCTCGCCTCGCCTCTCGCCTCTCGCCGCGCTCCGCACCCCTCGCTTCCGCTGCCCTGTCCTAGTCCAGTTCCGCTACTCCCTCCAACTCGATGCTCCGGCCGGCAGCGGCGGCGGCGGCGCCTCTGACAGTAGTGACAGTGCGTCATGCGTGTCGGCGCGCGAGCGAGTACCGCCACCTGTGTACATCTCAACTGCGATCGACTCAATCGGCAACAATGAAAATTATGTCACACATTCTTCTCACTTTCAAATAAAAAAACACTTATTTCTTATGTTAAAATATTTCTTAAAAAATGCATCTTTTTTATTTTCAAGTATATATCGTAAAAATTATATATTTAAAAATGTTTTCAGCAAAAATGTTTTGTTTCAAGAGTTCCTTATGTATTCGGATTTTTCAAAAGTACATTTTTTTTTTTAATATTCTCTGTATGTTTCTTTGGTAAGATAAAGGGTTCGGAGAAGGACTCGACTGATGGCCCTCCCTCCTTTTCCTAGAAACGTACCGTCGAGCAAGAACGATGTTAAATTTGTCTTAGACATGTGTAAACTGTCGGAAGAACATCCGGAGTGTCTAAAATATTTTGTACACGTATATTCCTATCGATAAATTGCTTAGTTTTAATTTCAGCAAGATTAATTATGCGGTTTACATAAAAGTTCAAATAATAAAGTTTATGAAAAGAATTAAGCGAAAGAATCTTACGCGTAATATTTTTAACTAAACTTTTTTTTTTCGAAAACGAAACTTGTCGAGAATTTTAAACACGTTTTCTTGAAACAATGTTGCCCTTACGATTATACCGTTAATTCCAGGATACGAACAAAGTTTGTGGTTGATTTGAGAGATGGCGTATTGCATATTCTTCGTTCTGCGATTTCTGCAATAGGTAAACAGGTTCTTCTGGAATTACATCCGTATTCTCCGACTTTCAAGCTTCTTTGTTAGACGTCGAGACTCGTCCGACTCTTTTCTGCACGTGTGCCATTAACATAAGCGACGCGATGTTATGCGGTCAATGGCAGGACCGTCATTATCTCGCGACCGTATTTAGTCTTCCGGCGATGTGCGCTGCTCAAACAGAATCCTTCGTGCGACGCAAACGCGGTTACGTCAATCTGATTGAATCACTATGCGCGAACACGTACATACATACGCGGATAATCGCGCAGTTTTTCAAGGCCCTCGCAATTTATCATTTGTCTCCTTACGAATTGTAAGACAATGAAACAACGATTTTTCTTCGATAAATATCTCGAGTTTTTTTTTATTGAACGAAATGCTTTAATTTTTTATAACGGAACGAATTTTGCGCAAGTCTGATACAAATAATGGCCTTAATCTCCGATGAGGTGGAAACACTATCGAATTATTAAGCGGATTCTTCTTTCCATTTTAGTAACTTATAGAGCATAGGCTTAAAAAATTTGATTTTGCTATTCTATTCTGACCGTCTGGTCGCGCGGCGAATGTAATTTTTCGCGTACACGTCAACAGGTGGATGTTGCGGCTTGTCTTACCGACCTTCCTGGGCTTGGCAACAAGACGATGACGCGCGCCGCGTCTCGCCGCGACCGCCGTTATGCGCTCGAAAAACCGCAGAGCGCAGAACGCGTTGCGTCGGCGATCTTTGCTGGCGTGGGTGCTCGGCGCGGCCTTCTCCCGTCTCTCCCGTCTCTCCCGTCTCCGCTTCTGCTCGTAGCTCGTACTAACGGCCGCCGATGACGTCATTGCGCCGTGAATGCAAAGAAAGCGTAAATCTGTTTTTAAGAAGCGCGATTTACGGCAAGTGTCCTTCTCGGGCGCATTAATTCGCTAAATTCAATAATATTAATGTATATACAATAGCAATATCGGCGCGTTTTCTCCAAATGTATCTAGGATGATCATATTTACTTTGCATGGAATTATAGAGAATTGACTAATGATAGAAGTCATAAATATTTATAAGTCTTGAGAAAGAAAGGAGATTTGGATATACCTTGGATACATTCTTCTCGCCGCCTCTCTCTTCTCGCTTTTCAATTTTTAGCCATTTTTAGCACAGTTTTAACGTTTAATTTCGTAATTAAAGTGTATATATATACACACATTTTCCTTGACATACTCACGCCGCTTTTTCGATGCGTTTCTCTTTCCAATATGTTGGGTATTAATTTGAATATCTTTTACGGGGTTCGCCTTTGACGGTGCTCGAGCAACGAGGCTGTTGGCGATCGAGTTGCGCGGGAACGACGCATGCGCGCTCGTCTCAGCGCTCCGCTCCGCTCCGCTTCGGCGCGGCGCGGCGGTCAGTCGCTCGCGGTTGTCCGTGAGTTACGGTTGTGCGGGGAAAGGGGATCGACGATGTCGCTGCTGCCGGGCGTGCTCGAGGCTCGACGAGGACGCCAGCAGCGTCTTCTGTAGGCTGCACGCTACACGCCGCACCGTAGCGTCGTACACGCGTCTGCGGCGTCTACTTTGCACCGATGCGCTCCTCCTCGCGAGACCATGGCATCGGTGAAGGTGGCCGTGAGGGTTCGACCCTTCAACAAGAGGTGCGTGCGTGCCTGCGTGCGTGCGTGCGTGCGTGCTTGTGTGTGTCGTGCAACTGGTGACCAAAAGAATTCGCCTCGCCTCGCCTTTTGCGTCCAACAAAAGAAGTCGGCTATGCCGCAGTTATGACGTCGCCGTGCTCTCTTACCGCGTCGGTCTCTTTCTTTCCGGAGCACGCCAGTCCAATTGTCGAGCTGGAGACACGGGATACGGGTCGCGACCGTCTCGCGCGTAAATTTACCCGACCGAGAGCCCGCTCTGATAAGCGTAAAGCCCTAATCCCAACATTCCCTAACAGCGAGCGATATAGAGTGAAATGAGGTTCTATATATTTATACGTCGAGGCCCAGGGATAAGGACGCGACTCGATCCACCGACCATTCGGCGCACCGTTGCACCCTACGTCTTGGAAATGCAGTTGAAATGAAAGAACCTTCCAGTTGCAGTTTCGCCACGGCGCCACGGTCCTTTCAACGTATCCTGGATCTTCTTGCTGTCCGTCGATACTATTACGCACGTCGTTTGCGGTCAATAACATTTCGCGGTGTACGCGACGTTTCTTCGTGTTACAGCCTGTCGATCGTTAGAATGTATTAATTGATGACGCAATATCATTGAATACAAAGGATGATGCAGGCGCGCGATGACGACGGTTGAAATCGATGAAAATGGATTCGTCATCGTTACGATGATTCAATCTTCTCGCACGTTCTATTAGCATAGGACTATTGTAAAAAAATGTTAAGACCACGACGAGAAACGCGTCATTTCCGCGCGTTCGAAACCAAAGTGTTTACTTTCATCTCAGTTCTCAATTTTTGTCTTTGCTCTTGGAAACAAATTCATTCTTTTATGCAACGGCTCTATTTAAGTTTTCCCATAAATTCTCTCTCAACTTTTATCTTTGTTGCCATTTTAATTCGGTCATTTCAGTGAAGATTGAAAGAGCGGATGTTGAACCACGCTACAAATCACTTTTAACTTTTAGAAAGAATTTTATTTCGATGACATGGTCCTAATTAAGAGAATACGAGTAATCGTTGCCAAATTGAAAAAGTTTGGCACTTCGGGACGCAGCGTTTTTTTTTTCGCGACGCGACGTACAATTTTTTGTGCACTCATTTTTATGCACGAAGAACTTGACCGCTGATCATCTTTTAATTACGTCGGAATTAAACGGAGATACGTTTAGTCGTCAACTCCATTTCCCTTATAAATGCATGCTATGCTAAATAGTAACGCACAATCGACACGTGGTGACAAAATGCTTCTCCATATTGGCGATATCAAATCGGTGGATTTTTTTTTAACAAAATAAGAATCTCGGAGCACGATCCTCTTTGACACGATGGATTCAATTATTTCGTCGCCTGGAAAGTAAAAAAAGGTTTGCGAAGTGACAGCCACTCCGATTCAGCTGCCGTTATTGACAGCTCATGGCACAATTGTGCCACCGTGGTATTGACTGGCGTGCATTATGGACCAGCGAACGGTCCGCGTGCGCGCGTCTCGTCGATTTTCGATTTCGGTCTCTCTGTAATGTAATGTCCGTCGTAACGTCGGGATAGGCCGATGCCGGGATAATGACAGCGTGCTTGTTGCTTTGCAGAGAGGTAGCGATGAACGAGAAGCTGATCGTGCAGATGAACGGCAAGAGGACGCGAATCTTCAACACCAAGGTGAGCCATCTCGCAGCCGCAGCGTATGTCACTTCCATCCGCCCTCGTCGAAATACATACACATCGACCACCTGTCCTCCTTTTATCGTTGCATTCAGTTCACGGATTCTTAAATAATTGGATTGGATCACAATATTGTTGCGGAGGAAAATTCTCCGCGCCGTCTCCAGCAAGAGCAAAATTCACAAAACTCGGGCTTATATAACTAATATAGCTAATATAACGATTTTTTAAACCGATAAGGATAAATGCAATGGTATTATCTTGTTTATGTAGAATCGTTACCTATTTCTTTTTATAGCTCTATTCGCAGAACGCTAGATAGTCGTTTCGTAACGCAATTTTTTTCTGGCAATTTTTTACATTTATTTTGATTTTGAAGCTTTAGAACGGTTTTATCACATCACTATTTTAAAAATTTTGAGATTAAATTTCGATTTTAAGTCTCTTAAAATTGCAGTGTGAATAGACAAAGAGTAATAATTCTTTTCTTTGGATTCTTTTGTTGAACTGTATAACACGATGTGCAATTTCTATTGGACATTATTCGGATTATTGTTACTCACAATCAGTTGATCCGAGCAGCTGTACAAACGCGACGGTAAATTCCGAGTATAATTATTATCAATCGAGGTCAGCAGTTCTCGCACGGACGATTTTCGCGCGCAACGTGCCTGCTTTCGGAGCCAGTGTCGATCTTATTTCACAAGAATACGAATTCGATCAATCGTTATGGAGAGGATGTTCCAGAGGGTTGGTACATGGGAAGTGGAGCGATACTAATTACCGAGACGCGACGGAAAAATCCGGAAAAATTCTAAAAATAAAAAATTTCATTGTTACATTGAATATATTTATTTTTTTTATCTTTGTTGGCAGTGTGTAAAATTGTTTGTCAATTTTTTACTCTAAAATTGATATAAATTAATTTTGATAATGTATACGTTACGTTCTTTCCCTACTTGTGAATATGATACACTGAATATCTTTTTGCAAAATACAAGTCTCCAAGTTTAATGATTGTGGCCTTCTAAACATTTGAGCTTGCTCCATCTTAATTGAAGAAAATTGAAAGAAACATTGAGACAATCTTTGAATAACGATCTATTGAAAACGAAGAACTTTTCACGCCTTATGCTCCAGGATAAAATAACGAGAGAATTATATTTTCCATTGTTCAGTTTAAAGAAATTTTAATATAATAAACATTTTATTCGAGGCTGTATATAAAGTTAAATACCGATATATATTTACTGTTTGGATGTTTATTGAATATGTAATACTAATGATTATTACGAGCTCGAGTTATAGATAGTTGCTAGACGGCGTAGGCGGATATCAACCTGTTATACGAGAGACGTATCTTAGGTACTAAAAGTGGTTGTTTTCGCATATTTGTACGATTTGGCTCTTATACTTATAGACTGAAGGTCTTGTTCATGATGTAAGCTGTGATTACATCACGACCTCACTATCCCCTCTAAAACGTTGTAAAACCCGAGTGGATTGCAAGTTCATCATTTCGCGACATAATCAAATTTTTCCTGATATGTAGTAAAATATAATGGCATCATCCGCCTTATGATACCGTTATATTTTCAATATGTAATTGTCCGATCTGTTAATTAATCTTGATTTAAAAGTGTCCTGCCATGCAAAAGTACCTGCATTAGTTTTTACAATAAAATTTCCAATATTAGAAGCTTATTATTTTAAGTATAGAAATCTTGCACGAAATTGACTTTAGTTGTATTAATAATAATATTCCTAGTTGTACGGCGGCATTGAGCGTGTAAAAAGTCACTTCGTCATACCGCAAAGTATCGAGAAATAATGGCCTTAAATAAACTTTCTAAAGAATTTCTAAGTCGGAAGTTGTGATGTAGACGATATATTCTTTTTCACTATAATCGTTCAATGCTTCGCGAATTTAGTGTCATAATTTCTGCTCGAATAATTTTTGGATTTTTAAATCCTAATTTCTAATTAAATCTTTAATAAATTCAGCCTGCCGAAACGAAAGCTGCTGTTTATATATTTCTTCTCTAAACAAATCAGTTTCATGAAATTTCAAGAAATATTTCAATTAAGAAATATCGCAGATTATTTTAAAAAAGTGTGAAGTGAATATTAAAAAAAAATAGATTTAGAAGATTCCTCAACTTTCATTCTTTTTAAGATCAATTTGTAAGCTTTATAAAATAAATGATGAGAGGGAAAGATAGTGTTATGATAACATAATTATTTAAATTATTTTAGATTTTTACAAGAATAAATTAACCGTTACTTAATAAAACAGAAAGTGTCTCTATCGTGCATCTTTCGATCTCTAGTTATCTGCGTGAATCTCCGCGCTGAAAGGTAGCAAGACATGCGTTGAGGAGAAAGTGCGAAAATCGCGGTTGGACCGCAGCAATCAACAACTCGTTGCTCGACGATTGCGGCGATACGCAATCGAGCGCAATTGCCGCGGTTGCGCCGCGTTGTATAATCCACATTTTATTTGCATTCAATTAAACCTTATCCGGACAATCTCTCTTTCTAATCAAAAGAGAAGGCCAATTCCGGCGGAGAATGATCGCTCAACAAAAAAGATCTCCGACGAATGAAGTGCAGCCTTGGCCGAAGACGCGAAACGCTTGTAAAAATCGAATAGATCAAACTGTCAAGCTGCACATAAATTAATAATAGATTAATAATATAATCGAATATAGTATTTGATAATGAAATAATGTTTTTAATTATACATTTTTTTTAACATTGGCTGTACTTTGTAAATTCGAAAATAAGCAGTTAGACTAATCGTAAGATTTAGCGAGGATTAATAGATAATTTTTGAATTTTGTTTTGAATTACGTGTCCGCGAACGGAGTTTAGAAATTGGCGAACGTATTCGCATGCGAATATGTAAATTAATACACTGTCTTCCGACCACTAGCGTGTTTGTACACGTGATACACGTGATAAAACGACATAAAGTGCATGCAAAATCGTAAAAGCGAGATTGATTGATCTGAAAACCGTTCTAGTTATATTTTTTTAATCATCTTTCATTCGCTTTCTTGCATAATGCACCACGATGTTCCCATACTTTATCGGTTACGTAGAAACCAACATCAGAAATGCATATTCTGTATGATTACCGTATATAGCAACCTCACGCAAATATACGCGAGTCAGACGATTTAAATGTTAGTAGTGTTCAACGATGAAAAAAAAAGATATAGAAGATTTTGTGAGAAAGAAATTTAAGTTTATGAAAGATCTTAGATTATATATCGGAATATCTGTTATCTGGAAAATTTGAAATCAAATGATTCGAAACTCTGCCTCGAGAAATCAGAGACTTGGCAGAAAATGTTTCGAGAAAATTTTTATTGAAACGATCTTTTTGAAGATTTTATTTTTATTTTGTGAGCATCAAAAAAATCCCAAAGTGCTATATTTTTAACAGTAAAGTTTTTAAAGTATAAGTTTGATCTGGATTTTAAAAAAATTCTATTTAGCTGTTTAGATAGACTTTGTTTTACAGAATTTTATATAAAATTTTATATAAAAAGAAGAAAAATTAAGAAATGGCTAATAATACACTGCTTTAACTTTACATGTAAAAACTTTACTATATGGATTTTACTTGGAAAATTTAAACCAAAATATTTGGAAAACCGCGGAATTCTTTTTCCAAATTTGAATAGAAATTTTATGGATAGAAGATATATGATTGATTAATATAATAAAGACATAATTATATATAAATATAGTTTTATAAATATAGTTTCTACTCCCTTTTCACCTCTTCACAATTAGTTTCTATTATCATTCATCCGTATAAATTGAAGTTGTCTGTGCGCGCATAATGATAATTGAACTTTAGCACTAACAATGACGATAACGAAACGTGCACTACGACGTTAAAATAACGATTACTACTTATTGTTTACAGACACCGGATAGCTGCCGAGATATCGACCGGGGGAAGTACAAAGACTTCACGTTCGATCACTCCTACTGGTCCTTCGATTCGAACGACGAAAACTATGCTTCCCAGGAAGAGGTTCGTGTCAAAACTAAAATGAAACCAGAACAAAAATTATTCATTCGAAATTTTACGATGACGAATCGGTGACGAAATTGTCGATCTTAAAAATGTGTGAAACGTTCGCTACCGTATACGGAAAGATGAAACCGGTCGCCTTATGCTTGCATAGTTATAATTAGCTTGATTGCGCCGATAGCGAATTATGACGAAAGTGCTGCGAGAAGAAAAGGAGAGATCGCGTCGAACACGGTAACAATTATAGCAATAATTCATCGTCTTGAGTGCGGCAACAATTGTAACAACAATTGATCTTCCTGAGGATATAATCGACAGCTGTCTGTCATTGCAATGCTGTAATAGAAACTTTAGGACCGATTAGTATTTCCAACAAACATTTGTAATGAATGAAAGAGGATTGTCTAAGTATAATCAAACAGATTAATCTTACTATTATGTAGGACACAATACGAGACCATTGCAATAATCGCTTCGGGCTACGGTATAATCGTTAAAGTCAGTATTACTGTGGCCTAATTAGATGCCATTATGTAAAATACAGAGCACGTTTCATTGAAGAATAATGCGAGACTGATAAAATTCGCTTCGTTGCCAAGCGAGTTTATTAAAGCGAGATGCCACTCGTATTATCGAACGATAAGGAAAGACTCTAATTCAATCATTATCCCTCTAGGTTTTCTACGATCTTGGTACGGATGTAATAGAAAGTGCCTTCGAGGGCTACAATGCCTGCGTTTTTGCCTACGGCCAGACAGGATCCGGGAAGACCTTTACAATGATGGGCACGCCGGTAATGCAATAATCTAATTCCTCAAAAAGATATCTCTTTTTTGTTAGTCTCACTATGGATGGAAAAAGGATTGTTGCATCGATATTCCTTCGAATTGCCTGTAATTTAAAAAGAAAGAAAAATAAATAAACGCGCGCGAGAAAAATTAAACTCTTAATTACTGCGGAATGGTATGTTTACATCATCGAGGAAATATCATTAAACGATATTCTTATAGAAATATAAACTCAATATCTTAAGAAACGTAATAAATAAAATCTCACTCTGATATGAAAAAATAAATTTTTTCTTTCAACATCACTTTATTTTCAATTTTGCTCAGTATAAATTTTGCAAAGTGAAAAATCCACAATTAAACTTTTCCACTTTTGATTAAGAGACGTAATATATTGATTGTACACAATTTTTTTCTTCATCTTTCTAATTTTTTTTACGTGAATTGTACCGTAGGAATCTCAGGGATTGATACCACGGATTTGCAAGACGCTTTTCGCTAGAATGGCAGCTGGAAAGGAAAGCGGAGCGTCATACAGAACGGAAGTATCTTTCCTGGAAATCTATAATGAAAGAGTAAGAGATCTGCTTAGACTGGACCAAAGCCAATCTCATTCGTTAAGGGTACGGGAGCATCCCACGGGAGGGCCTTATGTCCAAGATCTATCATGTCATCTCGTCTATGATTATTCGGACATTCAAGTAAGACGAAAAACCAGAGCATCTTAACTCTAGTTGCTCATCTACTTATTACACTATTGTTCATTGAAATTGCAGCAATACAAATAATTACATACTTACAAGTTAATTTCTCTTATTGCATCATAATTTAAAATATAAATTTCTTGTTATTTCAGTATAAATAAAGACATATTTTTATAAAGTAATATATAAGTAAGATATAAGAAATATATTATTTCAAAATGATATGAATAATATATAATAATACGTATCTCCTCGTGTGTTACAATATCAATAATCAAAATATCAATAAACGGATTATTTTTGTTCCAGGAATGTATGGTGAGAGGTAATACGCACAGGACTACAGCCAGCACAAAGATGAACGACGTGAGTAGCAGGAGTCACGCGATTTTTACGATAACCTTCGTACAGGCGGGCTTCTCGGAAGGCAACATGCCGTCGGAGACTGTTTCCAAGGTGCACCTTGTCGACTTGGCCGGAAGGTAGTCCCGAAAAAAAAAAAGAAAGCATTCGCAAGTCGAGACATTTTCAAGTTCGTTTGTTCGCGAAAATAAGAGAAAGAAAACAAAAACTCCGTGACGAGTGTTTACGCGGTTTCTTAAAATCCAATCTTTCTCTGTCTCTTCAGTGAACGGGCGAACGCGACCGGAGCGACGGGACAACGACTAAAGGAAGGCGCACATATCAACAAGTCGTTGGTGACTTTAGGCACTGTGATATCCACACTCTCTGAGCTCAGTTCTTCCAGCGGTGACGCGTCCGTCTCAAAACGCAACGCATTTATTCCTTATCGCGATAGCGTACTCACATGGTTACTGAAGGATTCCCTGGGCGGCAACTCCAAGACTATCATGATAGCGACTATCAGTCCGGCGGAATGCAATTACAACGACACTCTCAGCACTCTCAGATACGCCAATCGTGCGAAAAACATTATCAACAAGCCGACTATCAACGAAGACGCGAACGTGAAACTCATTAGAGAGCTCAGAGCGGAGATTGAGAAGTTGAAGTCTCTCATCGACAAAAATATGGCAAGTATTTGTGAATAAATCATGGCACATTTTTTTCCAACATTCTTTCTCATTACTATTTTAGAAAAGATATATTTATTTGTCATTTGTAGAGCGTGGAGAAACCACCGCAAGTACTGTTGGCTCAAATCCAAGAGAAGCAAGAGCAAGAGAAGGTACTGACCGAGGAATGGACCGAAAAGTGGCGAGAGACGCAACAAATTCTGCAGGAACAAAAAGCGCTAGGATTACGAAAGAGCGGGGTCGGCGTTGTTCTTGACTCAGAAATGCCGCACTTGGTCGGCATCGACGACGATCTGCTTAGTACCGGCGTTACGTTGTATCATTTGAAAGAGGGAAAAACGCTAGTCGGCACGGAGGAAGCTTCCACTGTTCAGGTGATAATACAAATATAATGAAGTGTTCAAGATTACAAATATAAAGCAGAAATTATACCTAATTGTATGTAATGTACCTTAATGTAAACTATTCTCATTGTAATCACTTTAAGTCAGACAAAAGAACTTTCAAACTTTAAAACTCAAGCTTTAAATAAGAGGCAATATTATTAATGTCAAAAAAATTATATGATATGTCAATTATAAAATATAAAAGAACGATTAAGAATTACTTAGATACTCATTATATTACGAACAGGATATTGTGTTAACCGGTGCGGATGTAGAACCGGAACACTGCGTAGTCGAGCTGGATAGTGGCGTGGCGACGCTGCATCCGCTCTCGCCCCACTGCTGGATCAATACTGCTCAGGTGGACAAACCGACAAGATTATCGCAAGGCTGTATCCTTCTCTTGGGTAGGAATAATATGTTTCGATACAACGATCCAGCCGAGGCAGCAAAACTCCGGAAGGAAGGCGGCTCGGGCAACGGCAATCTCCAATCGACAGTCGTCAATCTGTCGAGATTATCGCTCTTGAGTTGGAGCGTCTCCGATCTGCACGCATCCTGTTCCAGCGATAATCTCCTGAATTCAAGCGAGGATCTCAGGGCAGTCGAGGAATTGGAACAGCAAAAGGCCGCACTTTTAAAGGAAAAGGAAGACTTCAAGGTCCGCGGTTAAAGTACTCTAAAGGGACGCTTTTCTCACGTTGAATAAAAAATTTTGACCAACTAAATATTTTTCACAGAGGGAACAAGAAGAGCGCGAGGAGAGATGGACCGCTAGAAGGGAAGCGCTGGAAGGAGCTCAACGCGAGTTGGAACGCGAATGGGGCGCACAGTGGAAAGAATGGGCGGACGCGATCGCGGCCCTGGAGTCACGTCAACGCGAGCTGCGCGCGCGCCGGCATATCCTGGAGCAAGAACGGCGGGACGAAATGACGCAAGTAAGTGACACGGATGCGCCTCCGTCTCCGGACTTGAATGTAATTTCGATTAAGTACCAATTCTACCTCGTCCTTGTCGCTATCGGTGTCCTTATTTGCTTGTCTGGCAACATCATCATCTACTCGCACGTTTGTCCGTTAAATATGTGATGAAGTTTCGCTTTTCACGCGTCGCTGCGAGATGTCACGTCACGAATTCGTGGATGAACATCTGCGAGTATTCCGACTACGCAAACGAACGTTTGTGAAACGACATTTCGATACACAGACCAAAATTCTTGTGATTAAAATACGCATTACTGTCTATCAACGTATAGCTCCAGACTTATCTATCAATCTAAGTGTATTTCTCTATAACAAGTTTTCGTTGTCGTTTGCGACGAGATTTTGCGTTCGTCCTATCCATGAAATTGTCTACATGAGATTATGTTGAGATTCCTCTGCCGGCCTCAAGAATCCGCAGATATATTGCGTATATTTACAATTAACGTATTAATATTTATTATTAAATTATGTTAACAAATTGCGTTGATGTATATAAGTAAGCTGCTCATCATGAAAAGGTGCTAGTGCTGAAAAGATATTGCCGGACAGATGGCATTCCTTGGAATGTTATATATTTAAGTATCTAGTAAGAATGTTAAGAGTGAAGTATGTACATATCTTGGGCTTGTTTGTATAGAGATACGTCTATGGGTTTGTTATGCGAGATATAAAGATACAGAGGCACTAATTATTGTTATACTGATATATATATATATATATTGTTGTTTAATAAATTTTTCATACAAAAATTGGTCTTTGATCCTCCACAAAGTACTTGCACGCACTTTCACTGTTTTTTCTCTTTCTCTCTGTTTCTCACATAATTTTTACGAGTATGCATTCAATCAATTTAACATTCCCGATTAACAAACCCAAATTTTCTCATTAATTTCTTGTCGCACCTCGCGATCCGTCCGCATGATGCACTATTCCGAGTATTAACTGATAGAATTAATTAATTAATTATTTTCTCGAGGCACGGCGTCGAGAGAACATTCGCTATTTATTTAATGTATTTATTTTTGTGGATTTGTTTTTACGATATATTTACATTTATTTATTAAAGACACACACGAGGAGATAAAATTTAACGAATATATGTATATGTGTTAATATTTATATTGTCATCAAAAGTATTCTATTCTGCAATTGTCGTACAGCGTCCAGAAAATATTACTGTATATCCTAAAAAAAAAACACAAACGTTTATTTTCTTCTTATTCATCTTCAGACGCCACCTCATCATTATCATATTTCATAATTATAAATATTCATTTAGTCTTTTGTTCATATGCAACAATATTATGGCAAATTATTAATATTTAATTTTGAATCATCTTTTGTTGATTATCTCTTTTGTTAACGCATCGGTGTGTGTGTATGTGGTACCAGGTAGAAAGTATATGTAGGGAAGTCGCCTATCTGCGCACGTTATTGCAGTCCAAACATCGACAATTGCAAGAACTCGTCAACAGTCAGGAACGTACGCAAACTTACCAACATCAGTGGGAAAAGGTAAGGATTATAACGCGAAAACTCTTCGAGTTTGTATCTGTAATACGCACGCATACTGCAAACGACGCGATGCATACATTGCACTATATTCATTTACGATCAATTTCTTTTACGATAATCCATGCAGACAATGTAACAGCTCTCTCCGCAGTATTTCTTTATTATTAAACAAAACGATGGAATGTAAAGTATACCGATTGCTAGATCGTGTATGAATGTAGAAGATCGGACGTCTTGTTCTATAGTAATTTCCGTGTTATTTTGTAGAGAGTGAGTGAAACAGAATGTGCATTTCAGACGGATAACGGTGCCGGTAGTGACGACAGTCTGCCCGATTCTTGGTCCAGTCTCAATGACGAAAAGTGTATCGACAGTGTCAGGGAATTGGTGAATCATCACGTAAGTAGATTTAAACGTTTTTTTCAATTCCATTTGATCGCTTTATTTAAAAAAGAAAAATGTAACCTTAAATAGAAGAAAGAACTAGCTGCTTTGGAGAACGAACTGCAGAGCAAGATCAAATCTCTGAACGAACATCAGAGTAAAGTGGATAAGATGGAAGAAGAATTGATGGAGGTCGCAAAGAGACAGAAGCAGATATTCAGGATAGAAGTATGTACACATAAAATTCTAACATTCTGCAAAACGATTCTTTAATTATTTCATTAATGCTTTCTAGTTGGGAGATGAAGGGGTGACGGAGAAGAAAGTGTTGTTGGCAAAGCGAACTCAGGAACAGCTTGAAGAGATTGTACGGCGTAAACAAAGTCTATCGTTAGACTTGAAACGCGCTACGCCTGCATTTCTGGACGACAATTGTTCGTCGAACGGTTGCGACGATACGGCTTTCAGCTGTAGTTCCAAATCTTTCCAGGAAGCGAACAATAGGAAACATCAAATCGCCTCGGACTTGAATTTGTTGCCGCAAAGTATACCGAGCTCTGATACCATAGAAACATTCCACACGGCAGCGGCTAACTCTCCGGAATTTCGCACGGCCTTCGAGAATACCGATATGATGTGTACAAGCGATCTGATAAAGAATGAATTTGCAAACGAACAACAAGATGATGGAAGCTCATCCGAGGTGAAAATTAAAAATACGACGAATGCGACGAAAACCGTTTCCATGGAACTGATGAGTGACGAAGAAAGAAAAGTACAGCCGCCTATGATAGCTACTATCCCGGAGAACATGCTTCAGGATACATTAGAATCGCCGATACAGCAAAATCCGGCGATGAAGAGGTTGAATCAAAGAATTGCGCGTCAACGCATGATGGTGATGAGATGCTTGGACGCCGGTACTCCCTCGAAGGACGATCTCAATCGGCAAATAATGATACTGCAAGATCTGCAGAGACAACAGATCGAATTGGAGGTGTCTCTATTGGAGGATGAACGGAAAACTCATTCTACAAAGCGACTCCAGTATGACGGCGACGGCGACGGCGACGGCCACAATGATAGACTCGTCAACAACGAGACCGAGAATTATGTACAGAACGAACCAAATACTTACTGTAGTGTTGTAGAACCTACGAATAATAGCTCCGCCATTCTATTAACGGTAGCGCAAACCAGATCTCAACTTTTCAGGAATAACAGGCCTAATACTAACGATCAAGAGACTTTGTCGGAATCGTTAGCGTCTAAAAGATCCTCCGGTCGAGGTTACTCGACAGTTTATTTGACGGTAAGTCATCGATGTCTTTTCTCTCTCGTCTTAGAGAGATGGTCAGTCTCGTGATGTTTTCAACATTGATACGTTCTTTGCACAGAGTCAGAATCGTGGCGACCGCTTGAGTAGTCCATATTCCTTAACAATTACAAGGTCCCTACCGTCGTTAATAGCAAATGATAGCGACTGCGTGATTAATATGATTGTCAGCGTGCCATCGTACGTGATACGCGGAGCCGGCACGTCCAGCCACTATGAATACGAGGTGCGAGTTGTAGCGCAGGACGACAGCTGGACGCTGCTACGTAGATACAGGAGATTCCGGGAGTTGTATATATCGATGCGACAGAAGTACGGTAGCAAGGTATGTTACAGTTTACTTACATTGCAATAATTATAAACGTGACACAAATATGGGAATTTGAGTCAGTCGCAAAAGGTATTAGACTCGAATGTGATCTATGTAAGCTTTGCAGAAAGAAATTAATTTTAATTCCAAATAAAAAATTTCATTATTATAAAGAAAGAAAAATCTTGTTAAAAAGTATCTCATTAAATCTCATCAAGTTCACTTTGAACAAGCTAGACTTGTTTCAAAAATTTTTTATAATTTCATGCGTCGTCTAAAATATGGAAAAGCATTGAAGAATATAGGGACATAGAATAATCAGGAATATAGAATACAAGTTACACGTATATACATATACAATTAAATAATATACAATTCCATTCTGAATTCTGAGACGCATTATAGATGTTCTAAGATAGACTTTAAAGTACTTTAAATATATAGAAAAATCTAATTATTTTAAAACAAACCGTACACACGACTCAGACCACTTTCACAAAACGTGCTTCTATGCAATACAATCAATTTTACGGAGACTCTTTGATCATATGCAGGTCGCGGCAATACGCTTTCCCCCACGCCAAGTTTTTCCAAAGTACGAAGTCGTAGCAAGGCAACGCCGAAAACGCCTCGAGGAATATCTTCGTCGATTAATTCAAGTTTGCTCGGAACTGCCTCACTGCGAGTCTCTATACAAATACAACGGCAATCTTAGCAACATAAACAAACAATCCTTATTGGAGTTCAGCCCGTTTTTCAGGCGCGGTATGTTCGAGAGCGGCAAATACGGAACTAGCTAAGGTACTATCGTATAACCCTCATCTTCCTGAATGTCGAAGAATGAGTGAGATAATTGAATAATTAATATGACAGATGTTAATAGTTCATCATATTTTTTCATTTTTTTTTATTTATGAACATGTAGCAGCTAGAGCAAAAGAGTTGTTGAGTGAATTGAGTAGCAACGACATTTATACAGAATGAGTCTCGTAACACATTGTCGCATATAGGTAATATATGTTCCTTGAATCACATATCAGATAATTCTATAAAAAATTATATAAAGATGAAACTAAACGTTTCGTAACTTGTTGATATCTTCAATATTACGAATTATTTATCAGTAAATTGGCTCGCAAATGTTAAGCGAGACTCGTTCTGGTTTGTAGTCGTTACAAAAAAAAATATATGCTTCCAGAAGCTTAACGATCGTAAGACTGGTTTGTAGAAAATAAACGTTCTTCACTGATACTGTCTCGTGCGGGCAAATTTGCATAGAGACATTAACGGGAAAGCAACGTGATATATTCTTTACGAGAGAGTAAAGACCGCGAGGTGAAACATATCGCGTCATAGCGACTTATTTTTTTTCTTTACAAATATTTTCCTAATGTCTATCCAATGTAGAATCGCCCAGTAGAATTCACAAAGTGTACCTTCCTTCGATATAGTGCAATCATGTAGTTGATATTATAATTCTGGTTACGTTTTACTAGCTTAAATGAACGTTATTGTAAATTACGACGAAAATAATGAATATTCGTCAGCAACGGTGACCATAACTTTGCATCGTTTACTCAATAGCCGAAGAGTATTTATTTTGCGTCGAATAATGTTTTGTATGTGCGATCCGAAGTAGTGAATCGACTAGCGAATTGAAAGAACTTTCCATTAGCGTAATAATTGTCGGCTTGTAAACGTAGCAAGATGTCATATCTTTGTTAAAGTTTTTCCGTTTCCAGGATCTATATCTGGCTGTTGATAAAATTTTTACCACTACTTTCAGACAAAGTCAGTTCTAGAGATCCAAATAAGAAAAAAAATGCATATAAACATGTGTTTAGAAATATCCCTTACCAAGTTATAGTCCTTTACAGATTATTAAAAAATCTCTGATGTCTTATATATTTTCTGACTTTAAGATAAGAAGAAAGTTTTTTTAACTTTAAGACAAGAAGAAACATTTTTTTAACTTTATTGATTTTTTTGAGTTTTAGACTATTCTTTTAATTTTTCGGGAAGGAAAGACTCAAAATTTTTAACAATCAAAATTTTTTTTCATGCAATTACCATTTCCGAAGAGAAAAATCTTTTTTTTTCAATATCTTTAAAGGACTATAACTTGGTGAATGGGCACTTCCAAACACATATTTCTATGCACTTTTTTTTCGTACTGTGGCCTTTAAGTATCTAAAGTAATGGTAAAGTGTTTATTAATGTCCTCTGTCTATTTACCTGTCTGTGTGTGCGTGCGCGTGCATATGTGTATAGCGCAAGGAATTAACAGACTACTGTTAAAATTGGAGTTGTTATGCAAATATTAGCATTTATTTGAATATTAATACTAAACCAAAGTTGATCAATGATAAGTATCGATTTTGGGAAATATCACCGCATTGCTATGGATGACAATTGATCAAATCGATCAGACTGTACAATTGAAGTATTAAAGTTAAAAAAAAAAACGCTTCTTATTGGGAGAAAACTTTGGGATGGTGTAAAATTGCTTATATAGCCAGAACATTTCGCCTTGTATTCTTTCGAATGTTCAATGCTATGGAAAAAAAAAAAAAAGATACACTTTCAGCTTCGAGAAAACGCTGTTATATTTAGTACATTAAAATAAAATCTATATAAAAAAAAGAACACTAAGTGTCACAAGTACGATAAATATGCTTTTCAGTAGTACGAGGAAAAAAAAAGGTATTTATTCCATGGCTGTGTGTAACCTGGATTCGAGAAACCCCCACAGATTCATTCTGGCTAATAATTAATAATTAGTGATAGCGAACTCGATGCTCTAAAGCAATGACACCGTTCAGAGATGCGTACTGCGAACATTAATCGAGATGTATATAACGAGGCAGTTATTACTTATTCGAACAGACATTACCTCGCGTTTCATACAGTTTCACCGCGATCGTCCTGTCGTGATCATCCGCTTTTTTTATACATGAATCTACGAGACCTATATGTTCCACAAGTGTAACAATGGAGTACAATAAATTGTTATAATGCAGCGCATTTTTCCCGCTTGTGTATCACATATCGCCACGATGAAATGTACTGCCTGGTTTTGCAACGCAGACGCGTTTTTGTGAATTCGCTTCGCATAGAAAAATACTAAGTAATTACATCCTCTATCGTTCTCTATTCTCTATCCTGCTATATTTAGAAATTTAAATTATTTCCCTTTTCTGAGCATTTTGCGACGCACATACATACACACACATATAACACACATTTGGTATATGGTTCTCTGATAAATTTCTAAAAGTGTAGGTACTTTTCGCCTTGATTTGTTCAGTCCAGAAAAATCCACAGAAACACGTTTAAAGAACCAACCATCGTGAAATATGAAAATTAAAGATGATGCGATAGATACCAAACGGCGAAATAAATGGGCCGTGTCTCTTCGAAAGAGATATTCGATTTTTATAATAAATTATATTAAATAATAGGATGGTTTGTCATACCTCGATTTATATAAACACTTGTTCGCTCGCTAAACTATCAGCAAACGGCGCGACAATCACTCTCGTGGCAAAATAAAATGTCAAACCGAACGTGATAGAAATCGGTAACGCGGGCAGCGCTTTCTTGAATATGGCCAATAACAGCAGTGTCAAACAGAGGCCCTGCGTAGGAAAAGGAATCGATTAGAAAAATTCTGTCAACGTCCATCGTAACGAGCGTACAGATAAATACGTACAATAAGAATAGCTACGAAACAAGCCAACGTGGTGTTCCAGTCTCCATAGCTGGACGCCTTTCCGACGAGCACACTATAAAATATGAAGTCTCCGAGACCTAGCTTAACTCCGCGTTCCTCTTCGGCTTGTCCCTGCGACTCTCGTGATCGATCCTGCTGCCTCGTGCTCTCTCTCAACGCGGACGAGTTCTCACGCACTTCTTGGGCGCGCCTTGTGCTACGTTCATCTGTATATTTAGGATTCAGTTGATTTAAATGGCGTTTGTTAAAATTTAATTTTAAATTTAAATATCTTGACTTGAACAGTATATAACGGTATAATTTGATATATATTTAATCCGTATAGAGAGGGCTTATTTTATTTCAATTAATTAATTCAGTAAATTAATGTAATTCCTGTTATTGATTAAAAATTCATTAATGTTCAATACCGTGCGTCTCTACCCATTCAGGAGTAAAACCTCCCTCTTCTGCATCGCCTGATGCTCGATTATTTTGATTGTCCGTCTGGCCACGCGTAGGAGACGCCGCGGTGTCTCCGGACGCCATTGTAGCTGCTTGCACGTATCCGGCATAAGTCACGGTAAACGAGTATAAGATGGTGGAAGAATATATTAGAGCCGGAAAAATGGATTCGTTTCGTTCCTGTGCCGTTTCAACGAGTATTCTTAATGGGCCTTTCGGTGTTAAAACCGCAATCAAATCTAAAATATAAGTAAGAAGGATATAAGATCGTCACGGTATTCGCGACAAGTTTCCTTCTCGAAAACACCTTACCCCAAACACTTATAACACCGAGCACAACCCATGCCGTCCATTCAGGTAAATACTTGATGAAAACGAGCGCCATCAGTGCGGAAATGAAGATGAGATACGCCTGTTGAAGTTGCAACGGCCCTTGCCAGTGAATACAAATCATTCCGACTACACCAAAATTCCATAAGCCTATACCAAGCGTGATTAAATCCATTGGAATGTTATAAGCTTTCAGCACTTGCCTGCAAGTATAAATGAACGATAGATCTTCCTCTGTCATGAATGTTAAACGGACAAAGTATTTTAAATTCAGACAGGGTATCTTTACACTCACTCGCAATATAGAATGGAAAACATTGAAAGTAACAGTAGAGAGCTTATGATCAGCCATCCGTGTATGACTTTGTAAAATCTGTACTTATAAAGGATGATAAGTATCACAGTCATAAACACAATAACACTCATGAGAATAAGCGAGTTGGCAAATGCCTGCCAGACTTTGGTACTCGTGTCGGAGCTGTCCTCATGAAATGGAGTGTATACTCTGAGGGGGGAAAAAAAATTATTGGTTGGATAAGTATCACTTTGATATGGGCAACATACTAGATATAGAGCGCACTATCGCAAACTCACAAGTACATTCCCTTGGTCGTGTAGAAATTGACTGAGCTAATAGTGGCCACCACAACCAGCATACACAGCGAGACTGGGACAAAGAGTTTGATCACATGCGCCGCGCCATACTTGAGCTCTTCCTCTTCCTCGTCTCTGTAGTGCCTCAATCTATTTTGATTATTGCTACCGGACGTGCCACGTCTGTTGGAACGAGCGACAGCTGCGCCTGGTGCCTCGATATTCACCTCGGGAACTCCATTCTCCACCTGTAACAGAAAAAACCATGACGCCTTCGACGACCGCGTCCTAGATCTCGCTCCATCAAACCGAAAAGGTCAGAGTTGTTTGAATTCTTCGATTAAACAAAAGTCAGAGGATTC
Source organism: Tetramorium parvispinum (assembly GCA_011638315.1). NCBI lineage: Eukaryota > Metazoa > Arthropoda > Insecta > Hymenoptera > Formicidae > Tetramorium > Tetramorium parvispinum. Next base: position 22,026 of record VBVR01001973.1, read on the forward strand.
TGTCTGAGGAAGACTACCTACCTCCTCATTGGCACTTCTGGAGCGACCCTTCCGACGATCATTGCCCAGGATCAGGTCGTCCGTGCGAGACTCCGCGACGTGACCGTCCATCAGGCTTGTATACTCGTTCGCTGAATCGTAGTCACTCTCAGACATTCATCAAAGTCTGTGTTGTTCGGACAAGCGGATAGAGGAGCACTCGCGACACGATCCTACCTCGTGTTACTTGTAATGTGCTATTACTCACGGCGCGTTTTATCCCCTCGATGTGTCGCGTTTACGTTACGTTTATAAGAAAAAAAAGGAGAGAGAGACACAGCTTACGTCCGATTCAAGTCTCTCGCTCCTCTGATCATTCTAAATCGTCCGTCTTGCGAGTAAGAAACTTGTTAGTTGTTGACAACTTTCTCACTCTCTCTCTTTCTCTCTTTTCCTTCTGATTCACCGTGCAACCGCCATCTTTAAAAAAAAGTACAAAAGATAGATTGCGCCACCGACCAGATACCAGACAGAAAGCTGAGAGCGACGGCCATCCCTGATCCCGGCCTTTTTCGTGGGACCGATCGTTGGCCTAGCATCCGCGCCAAACGCGGCGGTAGAACTACGTAGACATATCCATTTTCCGACACAGTCGATAAATCGCTTTTTGGTGTGTGTCCGTGCTACATCGACTTTTCGAAAGCTGCAAAAAGCGATTTATCGACTGTGTTGGAAAATGGATGTGCCTACGTAGTTCTACAGCCTACGTTTGGCGCGGATGCTAGGCCAACGATCGGTCCCACGAAAAAGGCCGGGATGGCCGCTCTCGATGCGCGAGTGAAAAAGGACTTTTGGTAATCTGGCGAATTATCTGTTGAAACCATTTGTAGTTTATGTATTAAAGAGAATATTTTGTGTTATACAATGAAGAGAGTGATTATTTTCGTTAATGGGACCGATGTCAATGGCAAGGTAGTGATACGTTTTGTTCATGTTAAATTGCAAACTCCAATTTACATTTTGAAGGTTACTTTGTTTCTTTCTGTAGAAATGAAACGGTATTGTTTTATATACAAATATAAATCGCGCAAACTATTTTGCAAACGGGCAATTGTAGTTTTATTCAAAATGTTTGCGGGCGAAAGCTAAATTATTATGTCAATTGTAAATACATTTCGGGAAGCCTATTGCATCTGTCTACAGTGACGAGTGATGAGCACGTTGCATCGTTATTCCGTTTGCGAATCGAGAAATGTGTGAAATTTGTACTTGTTGAATAAAATAATGATTGCCCTTGCAAAACGTTTTCTTTTTCTTTTAACCTCGTATTTCCCATCGTGTCAAATTAAACCGCTGTATTTTTCTTGACAGTTGTACTTGTAAAAATTTCAAGTTACATATTCAACTTTAATAGTTTATACTTAATAGTATGTAATTTATTTAAGTATAATATGTACTCTCCTTGTAGGTATTTGTAGTGATGCATTCGTTAGACGAATTATTAACGGCAGCTAGTGCAAAATTTGAAATAACTGCAAAGAGAATTTTTACCGCGCAAGGTGGTGAAATTGATGATATCAAGCTCATTAGGTAAAATGCTTGTTTCATTGTTTTTTTACAAACATTTTTTTGTTCATTTATTGTTTTAATTAGATGTGAAAAACTTTTTCTGTGTATTATAAAACGGTTGAACAACCTTCCTTCATAGAGATGACGATATTTTGTATGTTTCGAATGGAGAAAATTTTGTACATACAACCAAGATTTCTCACAATCAACCAAGCAGGAATTCAGAATGGATTACGCTGAATGTTGGAGGGAAATATTTTACCACAACTAGAGATACGTTAACAAAGAAAGAACCTATGAGTATGTTAGCAAGGTATCGTGCCTGTTTTAAATTAATCAATTTCTATTTAATTCTGAGTTTTTATGTTCTTATGTGCGCCCATATGTGTTATATTTTTTGAAAATTGCTCAAAAGTTTCAAGTTTTTTTTGTACTTCTTTTCTCACAGTACAATCAAATCATTGTAATTACAATTAAATTCTCATAGTTATTTTTTTACTACAATTATGATATGAAACGTAGCAACTTGTTGAATTAAGGCTAAAATTGAATTCTAAATTCTAAATAAGGAATATAATTGAAATCTACTATAACATAATCTATACAATATTTTTAATAAAGATAATTTCGTGAAACTATGTACTTGATAAACTTGTACTTAATTATTAAAATAAATGTTAAATAGAGTACGAGTGAGAGATATAAATGTTGGAGTTGTATTTTAAAATAATGTAATATAATGATAATAATAATAATGTAACATTTTTTACGTAGAATGTTTACAGAAACTGGAAATAGTGAGCACGCGATACAGCCAAGTAGACAAGATGATCGCGGAGCATATTTGATCGACAGAAGTCCTACTTATTTCGAACCATTGTTAAATTATTTGAGGCATGGTCAAATAATACTTGATTCTAATGTTAATGTAGCTGGTATATATTTGCGAATTATATTTACGTCATATTAAAAAGTATGAGATTAGCTTATATTTCTCGTATTAAGATGGACGTTTTTTTATTGACAGGAATTTTGGCAGAGGCTTGTTTTTATGGAATTGAAGGCGCCATTCGAATTCTTACTGCAATGTTGGAGAAGGAAGAATTGCAAAAAGAGGGTCTTGTATCTCTGACTCGCAAGGATGTACTTAAGGCGATCATGTCTACACCAACTAGCGCAGAACTTAGATTCCAGGGAGTTGATTTTGTAAGAGCCGACCTTTCGAAACTAGATCTTAGGAATATTAATTTCAAGGTACATTTACTTTGCACACACAACATAATAAATATAATAGAATAAAATGAGCCAATGAAATTTAATGCGATTTTTTGCGTTAGATCATATGCTACCCTAGAAAAATCCTAAATATATGCATAAATCTATACAATTGAATAATACGGCACACTCCCATTGAAGATGTGAAGGTAGCATATTTGAGATAATCGGTATATATTTTGGAGAGAAAATCGCATTATGCGTTATTGACACAATTAATTTTAATCGTCTCGATACGACACAAGATATCAATGAAAAGTCATAGGTGTATTTTTACGCGTTTTGCATAGTACGCCATTATGCACCACTGTAATCTGGCAGGTGCTAATCTGTCGGGATGCTGTTTCGAACGTGCTGATTTATCCCATGCCAATTTGCAAGGCGCACAACTTGTATGTGTGAAGATGTCATGTGCAAATCTAGCTGCAGCCAATCTACATTCGTGTAATTTTGAAGATCCTGGTGGTCTGCCAGCAAACATGGAAGGTGTAAATTTGAAAGGTGCTAATCTTGAAGGCAGTAACATGGCAGCCGTCAATCTTCGAGTGGCTACATTAAAGAATGCTATTCTAAGGAATTGCATTTTGAGATCAGCTGTTTTAGCTGGTGCTGATTTAGAGGTACTAATCTCATTATTCTGTATACGTGCGTGCGTGCCTGTGTGCATATATTGCTTTAGAGTAAGAGTTAATACTTTTTAATTCTTAAAATTTCCATTTTTTACTATTATTTTTATATGAACTTACATATACTTATTCTTGCCTGTATCATGTTTTAGTGCTGTGATTTATCTGGCTCCGATTTGCAAGATGCAAATTTGCGCGGCGCAAATTTAAAGGATGCTGCTTTTGAACTAATGTTAACACCACTTCATATGTCTCAAACAATACGATAACAATGAATGTCACGCTGCATATGTTACTGCAGCTTAAATTCTATAATAAACGTTCTATACCCTAACAGCACAAAGAGATACTGAGAACGTTCAGAGAATATCACAAAAGTATATTGCGTATATTTTGAAAATATTCGAGACATTTACTACGATATACTGAGT
>VBVR01001974.1:0-25887 GCA_011638315.1 Tetramorium parvispinum
ATTTTCTATAAAATTATTGATTTTTAAAAATTTTGTATATAATACAATTTATTAAACATTTAAATATCTCTGACGTATAATTATTATTTATATCACTTTTAAATTCTGTAAATACATGTCTTCACTTTTATATACACGTTTGACTTAAAAAATATTTCACTTAGAGTGCTTAACAAACAGCGATGAAATAATGATTGAATAATTTAATTTAATCTTCATATTCACAATATGTCTATCGTATATACGGGCGGTAATCTTGATCACGACCATAGTCAAGGGCCAAGAGCGACGCAGAATCTATTTCACAGGACAAATAAGCGAAGTTGTTGGCAAGCTGCAGGCGGATACTCGGCTACATACGAGACGCACAGCATCCAGGGGCTTATTGGTATGCATGAGACAAGCGCATCGGGTCATAGCGCCCCTTTAATACACCCTTCCTCGCCCTTTGGTCTCGCCTGTTCTCACCGGTCCACCACCCACAGCGTGCATAGGGTAGTAGACCGTCTTCATCCCCTTTACTCGCTCCGCACGACCCTCGTGTACTTTGTCACCTCGCCGGTAACTTTGCTAGCTACTTGCTCGGATCGCTATTATCGTCCTTAACCGCGACATCGGCGAGAAGATGGAGCGCGTACCAGCGAGGTGCCCTCGCCTTGGCGCGCAATCACAGCCACGGTATTACACCCAAACGCGAGGACCGAATTGGAATTCAGATTGAAGCGTAAGGGAGCGTGTCTCGGGGCCGGTGGAAGCAATTGCTGCGCCGTTAATGGCATCGAATATTAATACCGGAGGCGGCGAGACAGCGATACCGCCGATGCGAGAGAAATCGGTTGGACTTTACCGGACGACGAGGATGATCCTCCTAGAGTAAGACGATCAGACTTTTAAATTGGAAAACCGGAGCGGGGGATCGGTCGGATCTATTTCTTCATCCCTCTGCGCGACGGGAGCGACGGGAAAGGTAAGCGCGATGGCGAAAAGGTAATATCGATAAGCGGGAGGTATACGAGGACCGTAAAGTTTCCGCGATCGCAACGCATGCCGCGACGATCCTTAAGTGGATCGCGCGCGGGAGCGGCTGATCTAAAGCCATCGCCGCTTCATTCCCACCGTTTCAGCATTGATCGAGGTGCGCCCGTAAAAAATGCGACGCAGAAATAAAAAATGGAGATGTTCGTAAGGTCGGCGGGTGAGCTTTGATGTACATCCCTGACGACCAACCCTCGTTTCATTACGTTGTACTCGTCGTTGAGTCGGCCGAATAGGCGGTCGACAGTGAGAGAGGTGACATTTTCCCCCGACTTGCCCTGACTTTTTTACGAGTATCGGTCATATAACCGGAAAGGAGGGAGATAACGAGAAGGGGAAACGAAAGGAGCAGAGGGGAGAGAGAGAGAGAGAGACAGATGCGTCTCATCTCCCGCAGGTAACTCGTCGCGGATGATTTTGCGCGACGCGAAATTACTGGTGTGTTGTTTGCGCGCGTTTTACTTTTTTTACGGGTCGCCTCCAGGAAAATACGGCTCGGTCGAGGACTCGATCGAGGTTAATCGAAACCCTATCGCTCCACCGTGCTCTTCGCGACTACAAATTTAGGAATCTCGTTAGAGTGAAGCTACAATCGATTTTGGAGACAAGATTAACGTCTTCGTTCGCATCTGCATGCGGCGAAGCTTCTCTTGATCCTCGCAAATAAAATACATGAAAGGAAGAAGCTTGACTTCTTTTAACAGCATTAAATATAGTTTTCTAAAAAAGTAGCTACGAGTAAAGAAAAAAATTACAAAATGTTATCAAACTAAATTACAATTTTTTTGTAATTTAAATATGTAAAGACTACGTATAAACTTTTTTTTTATTTCAACGATTTATATAACTTTCCTGCCTTTTATTTTCATTTCACGTTATCAAAAAGAGTGCTAGTGATGCAAAATTTTAGTTTTATTTGTTTTCATATATCTCTCTCGCGCAAAATGCGACATGAAAAAAATATGCTGCGAAGAACACTGGTCCATGATGTATCTTCTTGTTGATCTCGTTATTAAGACTAAAAATTTAGTCAAGGGACCATTAACACTGTAACAAACCACCGAACTTTTCGAATCTCCCAACGGTAAAGACCAAACTTCGGGAATATGTAGCTACTGGTTGCAACTTCCATATAGTTTCGCGGTAACGTATAAATAACTCTCTTAAGAAGTTCGCACCATTACACACGCTATGGAAAAATTGTTACGTATAATCATGAGCGCTTTGCGCAGGCTTTGCAAGCTTTATCTCTCATAACTAATAATAATCATTATTCGGAGCAATGCTAGAAATTTTAAAAACTTGCTCTGCAATATAATGATAGCATTTATTCAAACTAATATTTTGTCATAAATTTTGCTTTTAAATTTTTATAAAGTTTTATTATTTATCTAAAAAAAACATGATCTTATTTTGCCGAAATATAGTGATCATCACAAAAATTAATTTAAATACAATTATTATTTTTCAATATTCTCATCAGATGAACTTATTTATCGTTTAACGTATGATATAAATATTCGCAAGCTACCCACAACTTTGATGGACCTCGAAAGAAGGAATGTGACACAAAGTTGGCTCATCTCACCGATTTCTCCGTAGAATGCAAATAATCCCAAGTATTTTCTCGGGTGAGGCTTGCCACTTTGTTCGAGGGCTTTGAATACATATATCTTTGGATTGCGCTATTTATACATCGACCGAGAATGAAATAGTGTCGTCGAAGGAGTAAACAACGCGACCAAAGGAACAAATACGAAGACACAAAAGTGGAGCGCGCGTTAAAGTTCTCACGTTTTAGTATTCCACTGTAAAGTAGGTAATAAACAGGATGCAAACATTCCGAAAATGTATGTTTCAACTTTTCATTCTTTACGAGGGAAAGACCAACAATAAGTATTCCGAATCCCGCAGTGGTGATGTAATACGAATAACAATGTCGGTATTTGATATTACTTTGAACTACTCTTTGTTAAATGTATCGATAGTACCAATGAAAAATATTTTGACTTGGAAAACTGCAATTTTTAAGAAAAATTATTTTAATTTCCCTCACATTTTTTAATTGCTATTTTATATTGTATGTATGTAACTTTTCATACTTTTATCATTCTTGATGAACTTTGGTCAAGTTTTTTCTTTCATGTGTTCCATTTGCAAGAAGAACTAAGAGTTTCATTATTCTCACTGATAATTATAACATTGGAAAATGATTCTGCAATAGTAATGTAATATGAATAATAATAATTAATGTTTAAAATTACATTGATTATTTTTTGCTAAATACGGACAACACTGTAATATCGTATATTTATATCAAATAATTATATAATTAAAAATATCGTAAAATAATATAATAATTTTTAAAGAAGAATTATTAAATCTCTTTCATATATATTTTAAATTTTACATATGTTATATTTCAAAATTTCCATAATATGGTAATTTGATTGTAATTAAAATACGGCAATTTAATTATAACTAAAACATATCTAAGAATATGATTAGAATATTTTCACCCATCCGCTAACAATTCAAAATCGGAAGTATAAATTTTAATTGTATGCAATTTCTCCTTCAAAATAAAAAAAAAACATTTGTAGTTGGAAAGATTTGATGTCTGTCAGCGAGACCATGGCTCACTACTGTAAGATTAAACGGCACTCTCTCAGCAGTCTTCCATTCGACGTTACAGTACCAGATGCTAAATTCGCATATTCATAGTCTGCAGTACCTTACACACCCTTACATCTGTCATGAGGTGCTCGTGTCATGCCCTTTTGTATGCCTGCAAAGAATGTCAAGGAAACGGGGGAGACGGTACGCGCATACAAGTGTGCACGTTCTTTGAGAAGCCGTAACATTGTCGCGCCGCGCGCGCGCTAGACAGAGTCAGAGAAAGGGAAAGAGAGAAAGAGAGACGCATGAAACTCGTTAAGAATCTCTTAAATGCTTTAGAATATACATCGACATAATTGACTTGTTGATGCGAGACACTAGCCTTGAAGATCCTGCGAACTAGCGCGCCGCGAATATTGATAACTCACATTTGATGCAAATCGACCTTGCACACATTGATGAGTAATTTTTAAAATTCTACCTCAATTATGGAAAATTATACTGTTCTCTCTGAGTTAATAAAAAGAGATTGTATAACTATGTATTATATCTGTATTTTTATTATTCAATTTATCATGTTATTACTGTCGATTATTATTATAGGTGTAGCTATTTATTATCGTATTGTTATTATATCTTCAAAGGATAGTATTTGTAAAAAAAAAAAAATCCGCTACTATGTCCGGTGTGTTATCAGCACGATCGACTTTCTATAAACCGATAGTGATTACTACGCGACTTGATGGAATGCTTCCTTTCTCGACATCGCTGCCTCCTAAATCCCCGTATCAATACAGGACGAATCCAGATACGAGAGGATAGCAAGTCCGTCGACTTGCAGGCGCATTCGGTGCATCACGATCGCTGAAATCGCGTCCATTTCCCGCCATTGTCGGACACGTTTTCCAAAGGGCCGCCACCGTCCGCGCCATTGTAGTCTTGACGACAATAGACTGATGAGCCGGTATTGTCGAACTCGTCGAATTCTGTTTGCACCGGACACGAAGGAATGACGCGGCGAAGAGAGAGAGAGAGAGAGAGAGAGAGAGGAGAGAGAAAGAGAGAGATATATGTATCATATAGTTTGTGAGGCAATGCATCTGTCCAAAAATCGGGAATCAGTCTATTTTTCTTTGACGATCGGCTCGTACGTTAGGTAAACAAACTCGTCTCGTCTCGTCGCGTCCGACATCCGCAGCATCCGGATCCGTAATCCCGGGGGATTAACTCGAGACCGGAGCGAGTATTTTCTTGACGGGACGAGAGTTGAGATTCTGTTGGCTCGCGGCACTGAATATCGCGAACGACGGACGTGGCGAACGCACGAGATATCGCATCCTTCACAATTTTCTTCAAGGAGAACGTGGAGCGAACCGAAGGATCTCTACCAATAAAGATAAGAGAGAGAGAGAGAGAGAGAGAGAGAGAGAGAGAGAATGTGGGTATATATATATATACTCCGTGAGAGAGAAAGAGCAATTATGCCGGCGGGCAATGACTTTTACTAAGAGACGCGCAAACCATTGTAGCGGCTCGTGACAACATTTGGAGAAAAACAAGAACTCGTAATTACGCTACTGCAACCGTCTACCTCTCCCAAGAAGTATTGTAGAAACAGACGATTTCAAGTTGCGTCAAAGTAGAAATTGCGTTGTCTTCAACATCCGCTTTTCTCTGAAAAATTGTTTAACTTGTGCAGAGATATTTTATCGTTGTCGCGAAGTGCGTTTTGTTTGCAGGGTGTGCAAGTCGATTCGCATTTCAATCCCGAAACTTCGTTTAAAATACCTGACACTCTTTGAGCGCGCATGATCTCGCACACATACACATTCGAAATTCATTCGCGGAACGTCTTATTTCCTTCGAGGCGGATCGAAGGGTCGACGCGGGGCGAAACGCTTCTCTCGCGAATGAATTTTACATATTCCGGATTTTCCGAGCGATTACCTTACACGGACGACGGAGAATATTCCTTCTTTCTACGCGTAATTACCCGCGCCGTTGCCTGGCGCGACGCCACGTTAACGTGCGGCTCGCGTAATTTTACAGCGAAGAAATAACAAAGCTGCATATGCAAGAGGCGCTAATTTATAACATCACGCAGCCGCTTCCAAAGTGACAGAAGAGTTATAACAGATTTTAAAAAACAAATTGTAAAATTACGTACTAACATTAATACGCGTTGTGATAACGTCGCTTGCATAATATTATAGTAACTTGCATCTATGCTACATGTATATAAATTCTTAAATGAAATATTCCATTTGATAACATAAAAAGTCGATTCTTTTCATTATTTTTCAAACGGAAATTTGTATATTATAAAATGATATTTGTATTATTTTTATCATTAAGATTATTATAGGAAAATGTGAAAGACTGAATGAAATTAAGGAATGGTTTCAATGTAAATCAAATCCCGTTTCTTGGTAAGAATGCTAAAGTAAATAAATAATCAATTAATCATAAATTTTTTTTACTGCCAAACTATGCGACATAAAAGTTACGATAACATTTGTCCGCTTCAAAATTGTTCTGTATATAGTCTTTTATTGACAATCTACAATCGGTTAAACCAAATGCTAAGATATATAATTACAAGTCCCATAACGACTGTAGACATTATCATGACCAGAATTGAGAGAACAGAAAAAAACGAACGGTGTGGATATGCGAAAGCGTATAGGCACGGAAAATTATAATTGCTGGGTTATAATGGAGTTCTTCCGAGCTTTGATCAAACGATCCCGTCAGTTGTCTCGTCCAAAAGTGAACCACCATGAGTCTAGGGACCATGGTTAATGGGAGCCGTACAAAGGTTTGCCCGAAAACCGCAACATGTGGGAGTACTCGCGAGCGTATACCGGGAGAGAGATTTTTCCGAGTACGCGTTGATGCGTTTCTCGTCAGCGAATAACCAAATAGACGAACTTTCACGGTATGTTTTCACAGATATGCAAAGTGTAAAAAATATTACACTTTGCATAATTACAATGTATTACGTTACAAAGAAATTACATTACGTTAAATGGTAATTTACCTAACAATGTCTTGATAATCGGTAGGTTTTTTGACGCAACGACAACTATTGTTTATGGATTATGTAATTATTAAATATTCATTGTTTTTAATAATTTTCTTAACAGCTATTAATTTTATCACGATCGCAATAATTTTGTGTTATATTTATTTAATGTGTTTTTAATGTTATCTCATTTGACTTCATCTGAAAGAGCGACGATTTGCATATTGTTTTTAATAATAATTAAAAGTTAATTACATAGTTAATTAACATTTTACACAAGTCGTAACTATTCATCCCATAATTTTAATATCTATAAACAACATAAAAGCTGAGAAAGACTTACTTCACTACTAATAAACGAAATCGCGCACGGCTGAGCAGAGATGTATCTTTACTACTTACGCGCAATGGTACTCATAAACGTTCTCCACTCCAGGTACTGTGAAGGATTCCTCTTTTATTTTTCTGAATATTTGAATGGCATGTAATAAACTCAGTATTATCATTATTATATAATAAAATTAATTATGTTTATTATTTAATTCTCACTGATGATCGATTTTATTAGTAATTATTCATCATCATTCTCTCTCTCTCTCTCTCTCTCTCTCTTCTCTCTGTGTTATAATATAATAATACCATTGTAATAAAAGTTTTCTTTGTAAATATAAAGGCAATAATTAGGCAAATAAATTGTCAGTGTCGTTATAAAGATAAATTGACATTTAAATGCGCCCGTCAATAGTAAGTGAAAAAGGATTATGAAATACCATATGATTGGAAATGTGAATATCATAAATTCAAACAGGCGGCTGCGGAAAGCAAATCGCGAGGGTAACTCGAAAGAAGATCGAAATGCTTTATAACGTCGTAAACAAAGCCTCCTTCCCGATTTCACGATTCTCCCAGGGCGCGTCAGACGAGCTTTTTACACTCCCACGGCGTCGTAAATCTTCGTTCTCGCATTAACGGCAACGTGAAAGCGCTGAGAAGAGCTTTCGCACGAACGGACGCGGATAGCTCGTATTCGCCCCAGACGTTTCCACTGTTTATATCGTCTTACGCTTTTCCCTCATATCTGATAATTTTATACAATAATCTCTTTACCCTCCCAACACCTGCAACCGCATACAGCTTCCAACTGCACTGTTATTCTGAATTTTTTATCGCGGCATATTTAAAATGCGACATCATTCAAATAATATGCAACAAAAATAGAACAGCAAAGTGATAAACACGATCAAAAACTTCGTTATGGTGAATAAATTAAACGCTTTTTGTACGATATAATTTTACGACACAAATTCAATAATAAGTTTTGATAACAAATTTAATACAACTCTATTTCAATATTTGTCTCATGTCGTAATTATTTTGGTTGACCCTAAAAACTTTTACTATAATTAGATTAAATCAGATGTCGTTATTCTTCTAAAATTTATGTCGGATGTACTATATATACATATGTATATAATTCTGTACTTTCAACATGACGATCGTCAAACGAAGGCTTCTTTATTGGACAACTTAATTTTGGGATTACCACGTACATGCGAGCCGTCCACGTGTCCACGTGAATATTTCAATGATTAATTAACTTACCTTCAAGGGTGGTCTCGTCGGATCTTTCCGCAGCTCCGCGAAACGTGCTTCAAAACTGTCGTCCCAGTATTCCCGACTCCGCATCCATGAGGGCTGCAACGGAAAGTAAACAACCGTTAGAAATTTCGTTGGCCCAACCTATATATTGCATCGCGGCTAATAAAACGAAAACGCCGCAAAGACGTAAATTTCGCGAACGCCCGCGCGCTCGCCGGCACACAGTATCGCGGAATGAGGCAATAACGTACGTATAATGTACGTATGTTGTTATATTTTCGTTCAGTGAAGTCAGAAAAGAGTTGATGGATGTTGGTAATTTCACGAGGGAAGATTAATCGATCTCACTTGCTTTTAATTTAATTTGTGTTTCACGCTTATTGCTCGAACGTATACTATAAAGTTGCCAAATATATCTTTCACGAAACTTAATGAACCTGATAATTTCGCGAGTAAACAATTTTATGTTCTTTCAAAATTTAATCTAATTTTGATATTCGCCGCTCTGCAGGTTTTATAACGTTATTAATTTGTACCTCGCAACGCGATAACACTCTTATCGAATTACATAACGATTAGTACATTTAGATCTATTCGCGACTCTCGTTTTTTTTCTTGCGACCTCGCGTGCGTTGCTCATTCTTTTTATTGCCTCGTGTTAATAACAGCTTTATCGCGGTAACAGTTTTGACGCGATACCTTGTCGATAAGGTAAACGCACGTAACGAAATCACGATGACGTTGACTTTACACGAAAGCTTCGCTTTCCATTGAGATTCCCTCACGCTGATCTTGTGACAAGCGTAGCTTTAGATAACGAGGGCTACGACTTGGTTTAATATGTAAAAAGAATATAAAATATTCTAATATCTTGAACGATTTTCCAAACACAAATGTAAAGAATAAAATGAGAAAAAGTAGTGATACTGGAACAATTTAAAATATTCTCTGATAAACATTAAAACATTTTTAATTAGATTTTGTAGGCCAATAGAAAATAAATATTTGATTTAATGATTTAACAAGTACTTAAATCTCTCTCTCTCTCGATTTAAAAAAAATATATATTACGTGACTTTATGGACTTCGGGTATATTAGTGTTGAAAAATATGAACGATAAACGAAAGTCGTTTGACAAAATTTTGATTTGTCGCAGAATTTGTACGGGCCGGATTCGATGGTTTCCGGAATACCCTGTAGAGAAACGGGAATAATACCATCTGAATACGGTCTGTCTACGGTGCGAATGGGCTCGAGGATGGGAAGTAATGAAGTAGAGCGAAATTGGAATTTGCGAGGAATCTGATCCGGCCGGTTCTAAACATCGATTACGCAAGTCCAAACGCGCCGCGCCGCGTATCGGTATAGATACCACAAAATTCAAAGACTTCCAGTTTCGGCGCGCCTCGCAACCGCGGAAAATCCCGAGCGGCCGTGTGGCGGCGAGAGGGATATAATATAATCTCAATCGGGCCATTAAATTTCGACAGTGCTACCTCTACTTCGTGCCTGCCAATCAAAATAACGTTTTAACGTTGTCGGAACGTTGTTGCTGAAGTGACCGCAGACGCTCGAGTGAGCGTGATAGCGTGGAATCGGGTCCTACCCTGATAATTAATCACCCATGCATCTCTCTCTCGATAGGGCGATTGCGATACGCGAAATACGAGACTCATAAATTGATGTTGTTGCGAACTGAATATCGCAAATTACGCTAAGCGATGAAATTAAGGTAATCGATGTATGCTGCAGGCACAGAGATCTCAATGTAGATTATCCAATTTACATTATAAAATATGCGTCAATGTCATGAAATATGTATTTTTTTCATGAAAGATAACGCAATAGGAAATTTTCCTCAGATAAAAAAATAGCGAAAAAATTTATTATTAAATTATTATTGATTCTTAACAATTAGAATGTTGAATATTAAATTTTAATCTCTTTTTATCATCTAATAAAACAATTTTTTTGCAAAATTTTTTTTTATTTCACGATTTTAAAAGAAGTTATTTGAAATATATTGCATGGAAATTTATTACAGAAGTTAAAATTATCACGAGAATTAATAATGCAATAATGTTTGTGTATCTCATACTAGTCAGGAAACACCATCGAATTCTCAATTATTATAACAATAACGTAAATTTTTTATTTATGTTTTAGCATTCGAAAAGTAATCCCTCGAAGAATAATGTGGCAATGACACAATTATTGCATATTAAAACTGAGAGCAGCCAACCGAGGCAGCCCGGATCCCGTTTCAATTTCTATCAACAGCAAGCCGAGCGAATTAATCACCATAAATCCGGGATCGACGGCGGAGATAAAGCCGAGTCAAAATTAAATCCCAAGTGAAGAGCTCGTCCATCGAGCCCAACGGACTCACCATCGAGATATATCTCCCAGAAAGGTCTTCTTCCACGAGGCTCTCCGATTATCCGGCGATCGGTCGAGCTTTCTTGTAACGGAGCTTATCCCGTCGACGTTAATTAAACATCGAAAAGCTTCGCTCCCTAATCCATCGACCGAGGTAGCTTCTTTCACTCGGGATTATTTAGCCAGGAAAGAGAAGATATTTTTGGATCTTCCAGATTCGATTTCCCTTCGTCTGTTTCTTTCTCTTTCGAATCGACTGCTTTCTTATCAACTATCACAAATTTGTGAATATTTAAGTATCACAAGTTTTTAATTAATAAATTATTTGCATTGACTAATTTTTTTTCTAACGTAACTCGATATTTATTCCGAATTTAACTAATTATCTACATTATTTATAATGTTGATCTTTACGTGAAAATTTGGAACTATGATTAAAAATTTACGAGGAAAGTAATTTTTGGCAAACGAAGTTAGAACATTTCGTGCTCCATTAATACTTAATTCGGCCGAATTTGGGCTAATTAAAATTTTAGGACCGCTATTTTAAGATCTCAATTTTAATCTCAAACGCCAATTTTAATGGGATTACAACGACGTCGGATGATCGGAGAAAATGTTTCTTTGCTCCAATTGCACTAACTATCCCGTCCGTCCGGCTCCCTTCCGGTACACGGGAGCGAATGAAGATGAAGCGTTTTACGGGGTATTCCGGAAGGAGAGGATATTTCCTCGGAGGATAGCGATCTTAGGAAGATGCCGAAGGATGAGAACGAACGGACGGGTCTTAAAGGGATATCGAAGTAACGCTATTTTATCGACACAAGTCCCGCAGGAGACTCCCGGGAAACTGCGTACGGTTTTACAAGAACCACTTTAACCGTTTTAGCGGAAGCTCGTTATTCGCCTGGAAGGCCGATTGATACTTTCTTTTTCCATGCGACTCATTTGAATCCCGACAACAACACGTTTCACCTTCGATTAATATCGAGTCCGGATAATACATGTAAATTAGAATTAGCTTCTTAATATTTGCGAGTTCTCCCTCGAATTTCTTAAACACAAATTATTTCTTACTTACTTAATGCAAAAGAAAGTCTGATCATCGTGATAAAATTTTAATGCTTACTGCTCGGCTCATAATTCTTTTAAAAGTATTTCAATTTTTTAGCCTCTATAAGGCATTTTTTTCTTCAAGTCATGTTATGTACTATATTTTAACTTCAATAATGTAAGCACAGGGAGCGTAGGGAACAGAATTGTCAGATAAATCTTTTTATAATATTCGATGCGCGCTATGGAATTAATATTTTTAGACTCGTACACTGAAAGAAAAATATATAGTTACTTTCGGACCCAACCACAATTTTATAGTATTTCTAATGATAATTATGGTTAACATAATGATGCATATAGTTAAGTTAATCATATTTCGTGTTAGAAATATTATAAAATTATGATTGGGTTCAAAAGTAACTACATTTTTCTCTCAATATATAAATAAACGCAATGAATTCTATGGTTTATAAAATAGCAAATATTTCCAGAGAATACTGTTTTAATACTGTTCCCAGGTTACCTTTGGTAGTTCCGTATCTGAAGCTTAAGATTCATTAATTTTCATTCGCATTAGGGAGGATGTGCACGTGCTAATGTGTATGTGGACGCGTACAATGTGGCGCCGTAGTTAACGGTTGCACGGACGATGTACGATTCGGCGGGATCGGCGAATCGATCGGGTCGAACGTACCGAAATACCGGCGCGTCGATCCGCACATTTCACGCGAAATCTACTGCACTCCACAAGCCACGAATGGAGGCTCGGAATAAGTTTGCGAACGGCGGGTGGATTGACGTCCCGTAGATACTCAACGATCGATCCGCGCGCATCGCCGACAGTCTACTCAAAGTTGAAGCGATGGATAGGATCCGTGCAATATATGCAGCGGCGGATTAATAGGCATATGAGGCTGTCAGCTGAGATTCCGAAGCCTCCTGAACTCTGAAAATGCGGAAAGCTCGAGTTTTGATCGTTCGAATTTCACAATTATTAAAAAATTAACAATAGCTATGTATATGTAACATTCTCTCTTTCTCCTTAAAAGTTTTTCAAATTATAAAAACAAAAGATCCCGCCAAGCGATGTGTAAATAGAATAAAATTGAATAAAAGGTACAAAATTGGTTTTGAAACTTTTGAAGATTTTAATACACCATTGATTCTGTGGAATAGTCTGTGTGTGCAAGCTTCTACGTCTGTCGCATCCTTTCCGAATCACCTTCAATAGGTACACTGCGAGCGTTTCGTGCTGCTTTGATGCGTGTGTAAGAATTTCTTCACGCAATTTACGGAAGTACTCCGACGTCGTTCCAACGAAATGTTATTTTCGTTCGTAAAGCCAGCCGGGCACCGCTGGTTGCACGGGCGTAGCTTTAACCCCGCCGTGCTGCATTTTTGCAAGAGTAGATTACGGCAAGTGCCGCGGCTAAAAGACGACCGACGCGATAAAAGCTTCTATCCTTAAAAAACTGCACTAACTGTATGCTGCATGGCCTGCGGCCAGTCTGTTCGTCCATTAATCTCGCTTTCCTTTTGCACTTTGACCGCAGCGTATCATCGTCACGGTCGCCGAACGATGTCGGTAATCCTATTTGCGGATCGAAAAATATGGCGTGATTTTCAGCCGTGAAATGCACGGCAAAATTATATTTCTGATTATAAAAAGAGTCTTGATGCGGATAGAAATAGTAAATCCTGCTGACGCACGTAACTTTAGCTACAGATTAACTGCTTTTCTATTTTTACACTATTCTTAGATATAAGTAGAGATTCACCTTTTCTAGTTCTACACTATTCTTAGATATAAATAGAGATTCACAATGCGACATACAACATATCGATATTAATTATGCACAATATTCATCATCAAAGAGCGATTTCCAGGATATAAAATTCTGCGGTCGAGGATGAAATGCACCCCCGCTTTTCCATCTATCGACGTGTATTTTTGTATTAAGCTGCATCGTCCGGGTATGAAGCCAACGATTTAATCTCGTTACGACAAAAAAGAAGAGGTAGAAAACAGAGAGAGAGAGAGAGAGAGAGAAAACGGAGGAAGATGTTCTCATTTGTCACAAATGACGCGGAGAGAAACCGAGCTTGTTGGATATAGGGATGTAACGAAGTGACGTAACAACGCGTGAAATATATCGAATTAATTGCCTCGAATTACACTTGAATTACATACGGACTTTAATTATATTGTGCATGAATTATCGTAGAGATAGAGGGAGAAGAGGGGGGGGGGCAGGGTGACTCATTAAAATCGCTGTCTGATATTTTAATATAAATCGAGAGTACTTTTTATTAATTTAATTCTTCTGTTTTTGTTAATTCAATTTTAACACGTGACACGGAACGATAATAATGATAATAATCTTTATTACGATTCTCTCGTTCCAAGGGACGTTTGATATTAATGTGAAGAGAATAGCTGCGAAATGTTAATTCGCTGAGAGAAACCAGACTTTAAATTTAATTCAAATATTTATATTCCTGTATTTTCATACGCCGCGCTGTACAAATTCGATTTCGTGTTCCATTTTAATTTTTCATTTACATTCGCATTGTCTAGGAAGGTAGAATAACGCTGTTCACATTTATTTAGCTATTGATTTAATGTGATAAATAAAAGGTTAATTTCATCTTTCTTTAGAGCTTAGAAAAAAACTTCCCACAAGAGATCAATGTCCTTAAATACGACAGTTATACCACCGAACAAACTCGACTCTCTATTGAAAGCGAAGCGTTTCACTGAGCAAACGAAAAAGACGTTAAAAAGAGGTAATTATACGCGGCGGAGTACTTCTCGCGGCGAAAAATAAATTGACGACGAACGAGGCTCTCTCGAACCAGGGATCTGCTCGACGGCAGTTTACAATACCCCGGAGAAACGACAATTCCATGAGAGAAATTCGATATCGAGCGCAGGGCGGAGGGTGGGGGATACAGTTGGAAGGGGCCCAGGATGCCGCTCCCAGGTTTATTTTCCTCCTCGTCGTCGTCTAATAGCGCGTCAAAGGAGACACGTAAACGACGGCAATGACGGGGCCGGCGAAGCGAAGGCAAATGGGTGCATCCAGCGCACTAAAGCGCTCCTTTGTTCCCGACACGTGATTGACGGAGAGTGGTTCACGGTTTCCCTCCCCGACGCAGGGGAGAAGAGATTACCGTCGAACGCATCGGGGGACGATGCACTCGGCGCAACGCGGTGCATCAGCAAGAATGCACTCCTGACCTCGTTGGCGCGTTTATCGCCGCCAATTTGCGCGGGGTTAGTTTCATGGAGAAAAAGAGTCGTTTACGTCGCTCGCGAGTTAAAGTTCATCTTCTTGTATATGGGTGGTGGAGGGTAAGAAGGAGGGTGGAATAATTCTTAATCCCCTAACATCCAAGAATCTTAATTAAAGGCGATCAATAATAGTTTCGACTCTGCTAAATATCTACACTGTAAACTCCTATGGATTGCCACTGCTCCTACTCAATATTCGGTTAATTTTACTAAAACAATAAGATAAAATTAGCGATATATTGAATAAGCTTTACTCAATATGTTGTCAATTTATCTAATTAAGTTCTAATCTAATTAAGTTCTATATTAGTCAAAATTTGCCTTTCTTTTAGTCAAAATTAATGAAATATTGAGCAGAAGCAGTGAACCTATGGAATAGTTAAAAATGACTCCAATTTGAGTCTAATTTGACTCTACGAATTTAACAATGTATGATACAGAAATTTTCTCAACTAAAAAAGATGACTTTCTTAAGTTGTAATTTTAGTTAATTCAACAAGGCAACAGAACGAATCTGTATCGCCTGCAATTTAAATTTCATCAACCTGGACATTTCAGAAAGTTTAATTCGAAATCGGTCGGAGAACTCGTCGCTAAAATAACGATGGACGTTTTCGTGCTCGCGCAATTGTCACGAGCGGCGCAACGTCGCGTCGGGACGCGGACAAATTATTCTATGCGAGACGCGAATAAAATTACTCTCTTGCCGCATTATCGCGCGATCGCGTCGGTCGCGATCATACAGCGAGCGAAACAAAATTTACGACGTGTAATGCGTGTAATGCACCGTCGACGATGTGCAACACGTTGCCATCGCGGCGCAGCGATGACGGCATCGGATGCATTTTGTTCGACGACTCCGCGATAAATTGCGTTTGCCGGAAACGTCCGGCTGTGGTGGGGTCTTGATGGCGTAGCATCGTTCTAATTGCTTACATCATGGCGCCTGGAAATTTACTGGAAACATCGGCTCATTGAGCCTCGGTGATTTTTCTGCGCGCGCGTGCGAAGGAGTTCACCGGCGCGATGCATTACGATGCGAACAACGAAACGCTCTATCGAAAAGAAATGGAGCATTCGCGGAGAAAATACATTGCACAGTCGAATAACGGCAGAATGAGAAATTCTATTCTTTAACAATTCATTTCTATGAAAATATAATATAAAATTATAATTATTACAGATGTTACGATAGTAATAATAATATATTTATTCAAATGTTGAGTGTGCTCTTATGTATTATATTCATCTAAAAGAAGAATATAAAAATATAATAATAAGATTATAATTATTAAAGATGATAATGTAATAATAATAATGTAATTATTAAATTGTGAATATGTTCTCACTCATTGCGTTAATCTAAAAGAGAATATAAATATGTAAAAGTTAAAAAGGAATTATGAATGTGTTTCATGATGATAGTAATTAGTACTTATTATTAATCGGATATAATATTATTCGTCTACTAATTCTTATATTAAACTTTCGGAAATTTTAGAATCTAATTCGGAGTTGGAGTCTGTTTGAAACATGTTGAGTTTAATCCTTTAACGGACTAAAGTTGCTAAATCAATCAGAGAATGCTTAACGTAGAATGCTCAACAAATGTATTGTTCGGACAGTTTAAGTAGACAATTGTTGCAAGTAATTGCAAATTTAATGGTAATTTTGCGAGGCGAGGCGAGAAAAAAATTGAAAATATCGCGGATAAAAATATTGAGTTAGCTATTTTTTTAACTACACGACAAATAATTTTTTAAAACAAATAGATTAAAAACGAAAAAATTACTACGCGTTTTGCAGGCATCACAAGGAAACGATTTAAAATAAACTTGAATGCCTTATTAAAATAATATGTTATTAATAGGAATTGATATTATTAATATAAAATAGTAAGACTGTGTTGATAAATGCTGCATAACATAAAAAAATCCCATTAAAACTGACCAAGGTGCATAATATTCCATATTGCTGATGCACTCAACACGTCAATCGATGCATTCACATGATTGATGACTATAGTTTAAATATATTAAAATGCTAAAAGATTTTTTTATATACATATTTACATAAATAAATATGTACATACTGTAAATATATATATCTTTATCTGTATATATTTACACCGTTAGAGTGTAGCGATATTATCGATTATTACACGTCATGTTGTATGAAGACGATAATGCGTTGAACGAAGTTAGTTCAATTCGACGCGTCGCTTCGATGCTTTAGGCTGTTTAACAATATGACGCACAGATTGCACGTGGTAGATCGGCCTGCACGCATGCACAATATAATGTGTTTAGAGTGTAATAACGTGCGATAGATTCGCTCGAAAATGCATGTCATTGATGTATTACTCCATTAACTATGTCAATTGGCGATTCTCAGACCAATGTTTATCCTGGAAGAACAGAGGCATGTAGTGAGTAATATAAATGCATGAAGGATCACTTATTTATGATTAAGAAACACGCGATGTTTCTATTAATTCTAATGATATTTAGCGTAATATTTACAAAGTATTAACATACATAGATTGTACATTTAAAACAAAATATTTTAATAAAGATCATTTAAAATCGTAATTAAACAAGATATAACGAAGTTTATGCAGCTAAAAGTTCGTAAGTTAATATTTACGATCGATAAATTGGTAGCATTTATAGTTTTGATCTTTATGGGAATTCACTTAACGGTGATAGAGGACGAGATTATAGATTTAGTTATTTGCATTTTTGGCTTTTGCGGTCATTATCGTGTCAGGACATTACCGAAATCGATCAATGGAGAGGAAACACCTGATAGCCGATAACCGAGGGCGGAATTTTGGTCGACGGAATTTAGTGTATAATATCTGAGCACATAGCCGCGATTATGTTTCATAGCTTTTGCAGTCTACATGTCTTCTGTTACATAGCTGGAGATTATCGTCCATATAGCTGGATTATCTTCGTTCGTTAGAAATATAACGTTTACTTGGTAAATACAATTCCGTCAACTACAATGTCTATATACGATTATATAAAATCAAATTGAATCAGTTTTATTAAGTTTGAGACAGGGATAGAAAAGAATTTATCGTGTTTAACAAAGAGTTTCTTTCAAGAGACTAATTATAAATATTATAGACATTGTCCAGCCTGATAAAATTAAGAAAATAATATTACAGATTTAAAAAATAGAAAATGCAAAGAAAAAATGCGTATGACTTTTCGTAATGCTACAATTTTCCGCAGTAAAACTGTAGTTGAATTAACGTGACCTCATATCGATATTGTAAGAGTTCCTTCGCTTAAAGAAGGTATGGTCAAGGTATCCGATGTATAATGCGTTTAAGCGTCTTACTGCCGCTATTTTTAGCTATCTTGTTCTAGTACGCAACACAAGGTTAATTCGACGGCTAGAGCAACATATAGATGGAATCGACGGTCGCCAATACTAGAAACCTTTCGTGAATACTTTTAAATTTATTAAATCCCTCCCATAAATAGCGACTAACCTTTTCAAAAGTTAAAATATTTTCTTAATACAGATCGAAATTCATTATTTAAATTAAGTAGCGAGAGAGATGAGAAACAATATTAACACAGCAGAAGCGGTAATTAAATATTTTTTTGTTAAATTACAGAATTTCCTATACGATATCATTTTTCTAAAATTATAAAATTTTATAATATCGTTCGTAGAGAAGTATGTAACAGTAAGTAACAGTAGCTCGCTTGCATAACAAAAACATATGCATGCACGATTCATAAATATGTGAAATTATTATAAAATGCACAGATAAACGGCAAAATTGCGAATACAACTTTTTATTCAAGCAAATTGATAGCAGATAGTAGCAGATTTACAAATACACAGTGTTTGAGGCTATATTATATTTGTTCAAGCGAAAACAGATGAAAGATAAAGTAAATATCACAATGATGTGAAATGAGGTTAGTGTTTAATAATGAAACAAATTCGCGCGAGTATCAGCAAACGAAATATTTTGCAAAGAGAGCAGTCACAATTTTATTAAAATTCTAAATTGACATGTAGCTTTCATGACATCTCTAAATAATTAGTATAAAGTTATTTGGAAAATATTCCAATTTTTGTATTTAATTATTTATTTTTTAAAAAGTTTTTGTAATAATAATGCGAATCAAGCTTATGAAAAATAATAACACCAAACCAAAAAGAAATATTTATCTCGCGGTAAACGATTAAATTATTATAAGCTAATATCAACCACATTATTTCCCAAACAATCCGTTAGCAATTATTTATAGAAGTTATATATGTCTATGTGCTATTGCAGCCTGCATTGCAATATTTCGAGGAATACACAATTTTAGTTATTAATCATTCGATATATCGCTTTTCCGGTCGATATCGAGCCTGCATTTGCAATTCTAAACCAAGTCGTCGGACATGTAATATTTAAAATACGCCTTCCTATTTGCAAATTTAATAAAACAGTCGTTTTTACCCTGTGAGATATCGCTTCATAATTCATAGAGGGCACGTAATCGTTGACACTTTATCGACGTCCGCGGAAAAAGGAAGAAAAATTGCAAGGCGAACAAAGAGTCGCGCGAAGCAAAGTACGCGATGTAATCAGATTTTATTGAGTAATACACAAACAAGAGCAATCCATCAACGTAGCAATAATCGATTGAAATCCGATCGTCTTTTATCTTGCAGCGCAATTTCGTAAAAGCGTCGAGATTCTTCCAGATATCGGTTTACATTGAGCATCGCGCATCATTGTGCAAGCAAGAATGATCGATACAGATATCGCATATAACAGTTCCTTTTTTTATACATATATAAGTTCAAATTTCTATTACTTCAGAAGCATGGAAGAAAAAAATTGTTAAAAAAAATTTTACAAAATTTTTTGTAACCATTAATCATTAGATTCTTTTTTTTACAAAATTTGTTAGACGTAAAATTTGTTTTGGTCGCTATGAAGCTTCAAATTTGATGTGTGATAGTTTTTTTAAATTTTCTTGTCTTTAAAAAAGTTTGTTTTACTGATATTTTTGCAATGTATCATGTTAAGTCGTCATTAATAGAAAATTAACCTATGATGCACTAAAATAATTTTGAATTTAAAAGCTACGGCACATGATCATATAAAAAAATAAAGTTTCTCGTCGTTTATTTATCCGGAATGCGCCGCTCTACAAGCTCGGCACGTACGTTATATCTCGCGTAACATACGTTCTTTTTTCTGCAGTGTGCGCACCGCAACGGTGATGGCAAAGTAACTCGAGTCGAAATAGGATACGCTGATCAGAAGACCCACCTTTCATGGGATCCGGAACGTGTTCGATGACGATGACAGCAACGGGGTGAGAGAGAATGAAAGGAGACGGAAACAACGTGGGTCTCTGTCGAATTCTAAAGTATCGACTTTTCAATTGGGTCACGTATACATTGATTCTGTATTCGTGTCACCTTAAGTGAAATAACATTACGAGTTTTATATACGTATATAAATAATTGAATCAAAATGTCGAGTCAACAATGACGCAAGGTGCAAATGACGGTAATGCTTCTTTCTTAATTAAAAACTCTCTCAACGAAATACAATCGAAAATAACTTAGAGAAAAAACTTTGAGATTAATTTAGGGAATTAAAAATAACTTTAGGAAATCTTATAAGTAGAAATGGAGTAATGTAAAAGCATATCAACGTAAGGAGAACGCAAAGAAAAATCGTTATAATAAGTTGACATTTTAATGGCATTTTAATGGAAATTGAAAATATGGTGACAAATGAAAATGAATGAGTGGACAGTGGAATTGATGACAAGTGAAATTTCTTCAGAAATTTTTTAATCCTTTCGAGCATGGTTTTATATATATATTATATATATATATATCTTCTTTTTTTAATATAAAAGTAATAGTATAAAAGCATAAAAGAAAGTCTTGAGAAAACTTCATGGAAAAATTACAAGAACGGACTAAAGAATATCGCACATACTATTAAACTCCATTTAAATAAAGTTTTACGCGAAAAGTTTTACGTGCAAAAAAAACACATTAAGAAGATATATCTTAATTTGATTAATGAAAAATTTCCTGTTTGAAGGAGACTGTAAGAGTAGGATTTATTGAAACTTTCGGGGAATTAGTGGGTTACACCGTATATTTTGCGTACAGAATCAAGTCGTGCAGAAACCCACCAAAAGAATTCACAGGTGCCGGTATCTGCGCGGCAAAGTGGAAAAGGGCGGATTGGGTCAGCCGGCGGAAATGTGTACCTGGAAAATGTGCGGCAGGACCGCGACAGTCCTCACATTGATGGCAAGTGGATACGCACGCGTACCGAGTAAAGCAGGTTGCAAGAGACCGGGTCGACCTGTCTACCCCGTATATGCGCGTATGTGTGTATTTGAGAGTTCATGTGTGCGCGCATGCCGCATTATTCATTCGAGCAGTGAACCAGGGTAGGTACGACATCATGCTGTGCGAAACGAAACGGGGAGAGAGAGAGAGAACGTGCAGGGCCGACATGTTTCGGTATGTCGCCCTTGGTAACCGAGATAACACGAGGGCTAACATAGAAGTTATTTAACTCGCGCCGGATTTCCATCCAGCGCGTGATCCATGTTTTTGTGCACGCTCGTGAACGGAGACGCTCAAGACACCAAGAATTAACTCATTCCGAAAAATGTTTTACTGATAAGCTTCCGTCGCGTGGATAATGTTGAATGAAAGATGTGAGGATTGCGTGACAATCATTCGTCAGCCGTTTAATTATATATGCAATTTCCCCCCCCCCGAAAAAAAAAGATATTTTATAATGTTTATATTGTACAATTAATGAGCAAATATTAAAATAAAAAATGTAACAAAAGTTTATAAGCTTCTTTATTAATAAAAAGTTCCTCGAAATACTAAAGAAGAAAAAGAAAGCATAATCCTTGTCATCACGAAAAATTAACAAATATCCTTATTCGTGAATGTTTCTTAGAGAAAATACAGAATAAGTAGACTTTCTAGGAATACATTCTGTAGAAAGACTTTACATAAATTTTACATAAACTGTAAATAGCATGTTATGTCTTAAACGTGAGCTTGTAAAACCGGAAGCTTTTCGAATCACTTTCGATATTACAAGTTGACAAAAACGACACGACTGCTCTCTGCTCTTAATGATAATTTAATAGCACAGTCGACGTTTCATTAAAGGCGACACGTGTCCGGCTATTGTCAGCGTCTTTTTCCTTTTGCTTAAGAAACATTCAGACCTTCCTGCCTTAATTGAAATCTTGATGGACGCAATTATGTCGTCGATTTTTTAACAAGAGTATTGCTTTTAGCAATTATGCCAGTCAAATTAAAGTTCTGATTAAAAGTTAACTTTACATTGCCGCAAAATTATTTCTTGAATATTGTGTAATTAAAATGTCAAAAATTAACTTGTTCAGATTTGTAATAAGTCAAGCATAAAAAGTTTGAAGAAAATGTTTGGAAATTATATTTTATTATAAAAGATACCAGTGCAAAAGCATTTCTTTTTCTTGAATAAAATAGATACGCGCGATACTTCGCTCAAATTTTAGAGTGATGACATTTCAATGTTTTGCCTCATTGCGAAGATACATAGCGTTACTTTTGCATGCCGTTTCCTCGCTGGAATAGTTTCGCGAAGTATGGGCAGTAAAAAAACGTTATAGAGCTTCCATACGCACTCCGGATAGCTCGATAGCTTCCTTCGAAAAATTTTCTTCGCAAAGGTAATAGAAAAAGTTTCCTCATTCGTATTATGGCTGGAAGGGAAACGTCGTCGTCGTCGTCGTCGCATCTGAAATGTTTCATGTCCGTTGATGCTACATTATTATCGATATGTCTCTCATTGATGAAACATACGAAAGCATATGTAGCCCCTCTTTCGAAGTAGTACGTAGAAAAATTAAAAAAAAAACGACGCGATCTTTTCCGCAGCAAAAACTTTTCCCCGGACACGAATGTCTCCGCGGGGTATTTCACGAGCGCGCGGCGAAAGCCGCAAAAACGTGTCGATCGATCGTGAAAGACGGACGGAAAAAGGGGGACAACAGAGGGTACGGAAAAGCGAGGGAGACACCGCGAGGATGCGCGCGGATTCCGCAGCAACAGAGGGTCGGAAAATTGATGGTTGGGCAGAGTCCAAAAACTTTCCGCTGCAGTCGGCTCTGGGATTTCCATTAGTCGGTACGTCGCACGAATCGTGACGCGATATTTATTCGGTGGACTCGCGCGTTTCCAAATTTCCGCCGGCAAATACGGCGACATCGAATAATAGCGGTCTCCTCTGGACGAACGATGCGCTCTTTTTCCGTACCTGATGGTCGACGCGACTGGTACGAGAGAAACGAATATAAAGCGAGCGACGAGTTGTTTGGACTCGAAAGAAATAAAAGTGAGCATGGAAAAGAATGTTAATTTAATATTAATATTAAATGATGAAGATAATAATTAAAATTGAAAAATATACCGAAAAATAATATATGTAATGATTTTTCCACGTTAAAATTTAATTATAAGACCGCTAAAAGAAAATGTTTATTTAAAAATTATCGTTGGTAAAAGAGATGGGTAAAAGAAATAAAAAAATATTTATTTAATAATTATGAGAAGGTCGTGATAAAATTATTGCGAATTTTAACATTATATTATTATTCGTTTAAATTATACATAAAAAGCTATTCGAATCGTCACTTACTGATTCAGACAATTAATTTTACTCGCATGTTGAATCTTCTGATAAAATTCGATTAACGATTTTGAATTGTGATATTATAAAGTTTCTAGAAAAGTTTTTTTTATACTTTACGTTTTTCTCTCCCCCCCCCCTCTCTCCCCCGACAATGCAAACTCACGAGCAAGATTTCGATTAACTAACTGCAGTGCAGCTCGAGCATGCGAATGAAGCGGGCTTTCACAAAAGCAAAGAGGCACGTCAGAAGATGAGAAGGGAAGGAGTGGACGAAAAAGGAACGAACTTGATTAAAAGCCGATAATGCCTAACCCGAAGCGGCGCACGGAATTCGATTTCCCGATTTGCGTTCACGGGCGAACGCTTCGTTTCTTTTCCGACAAGAGTCCACTTCCCACTGAGGAACTCAGTGGATTAACCTGCCCGCGCGTTGCTTGGCAATTTTTAGAGAAAAGATACCATCGAAAACACTGCAAAAAATATTTCCCTCTTCGTATTTTATTTTGATCAATTTACTTAGATGAAAAGACTCGGAGACGTATTTGTAGGAAGTCAATAAAGTTCAAACGTGACGTAAAATCGCACTTTTGAAATATATTTTGTTACGTATCTATTTTATAATTTTATTAATTAAAGAATTCTTTGTATTAATTTATATTTTTCAAATAGAAATTAAATTATTTCAATAAAATATTATAAATTAATACGTAAGCGTAAATGTTTATGGCAGCAGCTGCTCAATATTATTTAACATTAAATTTAACATTTAACAATGCTATTTAAATTTAATACATATATCATACATATAATATTATTATTATTATTATTACACTATCTGCTATCTGTAATGCGTTTCTCATTTATATTTTTAAAGTTAAATCTTGTAAAATCCAACATTGGAAAAACTTTTCGATTTTCTTTCGAATAATCGATGCCGTACATATCGCACTAATCCCTCCCCTCCCTTTCGATTTGTACATTTACCAGTATCAGCGTATTTTTTATCACCCTAGGGCCGTTCTCCTCGTGTTTTCGTGCGATTAACCACGATTCGCCGTCGTTTAATTCGTTCGATCGACACCGAATATATCGCTCCGACCAAAACTCGCTCGTGTGTAAAGTGCGCGTTAATCGTTATATACGTACGTACACATAGCAAGTGAAAAATTTCGTCGCGATTATACGCTATCGCGATATGTTTCGTACCGTTGTCGCCTCTCGCGCGTTCACCAATTGCACCGTTAAAATATTTATGCGCAATAAAACCGAGACATGTATATGGTATTTTTTTTTATACAGCATTTTCGAAACGAGACGGCCTTTATACACGATGCAGGAGGAAACCTGTTGTAATGGACGCCGGATAGCTAAGCTGTTACCGGACATCGGGAAGCCGGCGATGAGAGTTTGTTAAGCGAGCCGTTCTAATCGATAGTCGTCGTCGCGATAACCAGAAGGGGCTATCGGCGTGTGCGATCGTGCGAGAATCACGCGAGGCCTACCACTCTGGTCAATGGCAAATTGAAATTAAGCTCCTCATTTTTCAAACTCGCACGAATCCGCGGCTAAACACCGACTGGCGCGGGACGGCGTAAATCAACTCGATAATCTTTCACGCGACACAACAGTGACACGCTTATGAACTTCCAGAAAGAGAAAGAGGTATATATATCTATATATATGCGGTAATTTAATATCCCCTTTTTTAGATACATTGACAGCGGGTCTAGATTAGATCGATTATCACAATTTGTCACTTTTTTGATAAATGGAGTATATAGGTATTTTTTTTTATTTACTACATCCTGTCTCGCAGCCAGTAATTAATAACAATTAAGTGTGTATGTCAAATAAAATTATGAATTATAGCAACAAATGAAAAGAGACATATATATATATATACGAAAAGATTTGTGGCAAGTAAAATCGCGCGAGGAACAGTTTGCATTCGAGAAACGGGCGTTTCATTTAACGACGTTTCGATTTACGGTTAGCGACATGGGTTTATGATTACGGCGTTGCGATTCTAAAACGGCGTCGTGATCGAAGGCACTCGTGTTAAGCCGTAATGTCGGTGAAAAGCGCGAGCACGCTGCTAAAACGACCGGCGTTTGTTGCCGCAGGAAACGGAAATGCAGCGGCAGCAACGCGATTAAGCACAAAAGCACGCT
>VBVR01001975.1:0-25884 GCA_011638315.1 Tetramorium parvispinum
TTTTTGTGGTTTTAATTTCGATATCTTTTGGAATTCTTCCTTTCTTCTGATTTTGATTCTAACGATCAAGTTCGAACTTCAATCCCTTCAGGTTTTACGTAGAACGATGGATAAAAGCAATTTAATTCTTTTCATCTGCATTTTCGTGCTTTTAATTTGGATATCTTTTGAAATTCTTCATTTCATCTTATTTCTTAAAGTTTTTAATGATCCTTGGAGGTAATATGATTTTTTTCTGTCTTCAGGTTCGAGCTGCCATCGTGGGTATCACTGCTGTGCATCGGAATCCACGTGGGCGCGTCCATGATCGGCTTCCTCACGCTGCCGTGGGTCATGACCTCGGAATTGTACCCGCTGAGGTTCAGAGGCAGCCTGGGAGGTCTCACGACCAGCATCGGGCAGTTATTAATATTCGCCGTGATCAAAACGTATCCGGACCTGAACGCCATTGTCAGCTTGGAGTTCACGATGTGGCTATTCGGCGTGGCCGGCGTGCTAGGCGCGATCTTCGCCCTGGCGATACTGCCGGAGACCCGGGGACGGAGCCTCAATGACATCGAGATGAAGTTCTCCAGCAGGTTGGACGAAAATTCGACGTACATCCGCAAGATCTTCCCCAGCATGTGGCCGAAGAACATCATCCTCCAGCGATTCACGTCGATCTCGGAGGAGAAACAGTCAAACGTCGTGGCGAACGCGTATGTCTACGATAATTTCTGCCTGGAGCTGTCTCCGGAAAAACTGGAGGACACCAAAGTCCCCGAGAGAGACTCGACTCGGGATCAACGAATCGTAACCGGCATCGCGCTCGAACGCGTGTGCGTTTAACGCGAGAAATCCGGGAAAAACATTTGCCAGAAATAATTCCTGTACGGAATTATGTGGCGTCCGATTATTTATTTATTTTGTACACTTAATAAGTTAAGAATTACGTTGACCAGTGATCGTAATTGGTATAAATGCCATTCTATATCTATCGTCACCAAAAAATATTTCTTCAGTATTACGAACATTCCTAGGAGCGTGATATCGAAGATAAATGTAATAACGTAATTTTTTATAATAATTGTATGTACATACTTTCTAAAATTTTATATAAGTAGCTTTATGTAACTTTCCAGGCAAATATTTTCCCTGGATAATTTTCTCAGTGCTGTCTTTTTATTCCTAAGGACATATTTTTTACACAGAAACTGTATAGTATACGTCTTTTGTTTAATAAATTGTAAATATTAATTAAATCTATTGTGTAGTTTAATATTAATTATGTATATTTGCATAAAATGACAAGAGCCAACTTTTGGTTCTACCTATCACGATAGTGTAAATATCTTTTTTTCACACATCAATAAAACGTTCACGAAAAGTGACATAAAAGTTTACTTTGTAAATATAATTTATTTTAAATATAAATCAATCTTATTTAAATAAAATTAGAGAACTGCGAAATCATACTGATGTAAATTGAGGATGTCAGAAGAGACGTTTTTCGAGGCTGAAATGGATTATTGTCTCACGCGAAATGATCAACTCGTATTCGGCATATTCCAAATTCAATTCTGGTTCTCATTCCGCATATGCTTCAATTTTAAAAAGGTTGATTGGAGAGTTTCAAGGTTTGTGAATAAAAGGAAGTATAACAGGTCAAGTGAACCCCATTTCAGGAACAATAAACTCTTTCAATACAATACTGAGCCACAATATGTGAAAATAAAACGCAATGACGTATATTGATTATAAATGTTCGTGATACAGATACATGATATCGGTGAAATCCCTTAAAATATAATATCCATGTAATACATTACATTTTGCAAAATTGTATGCGGGGAAGGGGTATAGAAAAAATAATTTTCTCGATTATTGTATGTATGTACATATTACAGCGATGTGGAGTTTCACGCGTCTGAGAGATAATAACACGCACGACGGTTTCCAGTTCTTCCCGCATTTCTGTCTTTTTCTTTATAAAACAGTCACAAGTACAAAATCATATACAAATCGGAGATCTCGATTTCCCAGTATCAACAATTTTCATTAGCCGCGCTATTATTACGCGCAAGCGATGATTGGAGTTTATATGTACAATTAAACTACAATGTCCTTTCATCGATGAATTACACGATTTTGTGTATAATATCGATCACATTTAGCGTTTAAGATCGTCAGTACGTGTATACTGACGCTTAAGAAGGATCACGCTTATAATCTATTAAATGCAAAAATTGTGGGGCGAAGTTTTTAAGTACAAAAATAATGAGACAATTGTCGCACTGAACAGCCTCCTTAATATCTTGATCGACGCATACATGTATAATCCTTATATTTCCTTGAAAATTACGCCATTTAAAAAGACAAAGATTAAGCGCTTTTATCTCTTTTACATTAAAATTACGAAATATTATTTTTCAAGAAATATCTTAAAATTTTTTGAAAAATAATATTTCAATGCCATGATTTTTCAAGGAAAAAGGAAATGGTTTTTACTTATTAAGTGACGATCAAAATGTTAACGGAAAGCATAGAAAGCATGTAAAACATTGAAAAATAAAATGCTCCGACGTATCCCAATTCAATTCCTCGATCGACCGTGACATATCTTACAAACTCTAGTTTCTGATTCGACATACAATTACAGTCAGGCAGTTTAGGCTTTACTACAAATCTTTAAGAAAATAGCTAGATACTCATTTCTCTTCTTCGTCGCGCTGCCCTGTTGCACAGGGTCCTCGGGAGGGGTTAAATTCGGTTCCCTTCGATATATTTACAACATTGGGATATTGGCAATTACATTCATACTTTCGGCATTTTTCCTTTACAAGTCATAATCCTACGCTTTCTCGTGTGACACAAATCGTAAAATCACTTGCGAACACTCGATCGGAATTTCTATATCCGTACAGCTAAAAAATATGAAGAATAAAAATCATCCAAAAGAAAATCTCTTCATGTAATCATAGATAAAATATGATTGACACATTGGATGATCGTAGAGATCGTGCGTCGAAAATTTTAATTGAGACTGCCACTGGGAATGGAAGACGTTCGGTTAACTAATGAGAAACAATCTAGTAAAGTTTAGTAAATGCAATTAATTGAGCATTGTCTACATATTTCCGTGTCGATATTTGCATTGATACCTAAATTCCTACTGTAAGAACGAATTGCGAATTGTTTTCTTTACGTCTACACGCCTACAAAACTGATGATACGCCGCTGATTTATTGTTAGATCTATAATTGCATTCGAGACTTACTTAACGCAACTATTATTACTTTGTTTTATTATTATTATTCTCTGGTCCATATTCGAGACTCGCTTAATCGAGCGTAAGAGAATCTTATTACATGATCGAAATCTTATTACATTATATTAACCGATGTGATCAATTTAAAAAATTATGCAGGCGAACATATCGCTCGAAATTGTAGGAGGTATATATGTGCGTTAATTATTATATTTAGAAGTTATAGGCTACGAGAGAGATGTGGAAACTGCACAAATGCGTGCGGCAAAACTACGTCTCATTCTCAGCTATGTATTAGAGATATACATCTATATATATGTATGTAAGATATTTAAGAGAAGAGAAAAATATAGATATCGTGTAATTCCGATACTTTGCTAGAATTAAATAAATTAATTTTAAATGGGTAATGTCCAAGAGGAATACAGTTGAGCGCTAATGGCGAAATTTTATTCTTTCTAACAAAAACAAAAAAACGTGCCTTGTGATAATATTTGAGGGAACTATCGTTTTAAAGTACTACACTAATAATCAACATAAAAGATTGGAAAAAAAAAAAAAAACAATTGACACTAGTATTAATCGTTCTATTAATCGTTATTCACACACGGATATCCTGTAATGCTATCAGATATCGATATCGATTGATATCAGATAGTACATGCACTTAACCATCCCCGAAACGTTATTGTACATTCATTCTAATTGACAGATTTTAAAACAAAATTACGACTTGATTTTTATAAATATCGTAGCGCGATATGTAAAACAATATTGTACCTAGCGAATGTATAATTACATGAACAGAAAGCTGGGTGACTTTGGATACTGTACAGTACAGTTCGATCGTCTCCTAAATATACCTATTGGCTAATTATTAAGTAAATCTGGTTAACATACGTACGTACATCCGTACCCCTCTTGGCAGTCGGTTAATCGCTCTATCGAATTCTCGATAGCGCAATCGGTATTGTCACGATTGCTATTTAGAAGCTAATCACCACGAGAGATCCATCCACATTGGCAATCTCGCTCGGCTCGTTGGAATTGGAGGCTAATTACGCTAGAACGGAAAAGAGCCAGGAGCTCGTCCAGATCAGTCTAGCGGCGTCGATACTGCCGCGTCTCGAGCCGATGTTTATTCTCGCTCGGAATATTTGATGATTCGAGCGTACCAACGCTCGCTGTCAGTAAAACTCCGAGTCGGAGCTGTGCTGCGAGTCCACACCGTTCAGATATACCTCTAACGTGTGCTGAATAGCCGGCGAATATTGCGCGGTTTCCCCATTTTGACCTGGCAGTTTAAATCATAATTTTATATTATGCATAAATTTTTTAGAGAATAGGAATAATGGATAAAAAGAGATATTACCCTGCGCAGCGAGTATAGTTGCTAAACAGTTGGCCACCGCCGGATTTGGAGCACATGCTAATGCGGGCGTGAGTCCTTCGGCGTCGACAGCTATGACACTCGCGCCCAATTGCAACAGTCGTCGCGTGATCTGAAAAAAAGTATCTTTTACTTCGCATCCCAAAAAAGATGTTATCTATTATACTTGTTAAACGTAATCTTAGCTTACCGTCACGAGGCCGTTTCTCGCCGCCAGATGCAGCGGCGTTCTCTGCTGCTTGTTAATCATGTTAATGACCGAAACGCGCTGCGATTGCGACGTGCTTTTATCAGTGTCGGAGTTGCCAAGCGTCTCGATCCAGTTTAGGAGCAACGAAGCCGCGGCGGAATGACGTCTCTGACACGCTAGGTGCAACGCTGTATTGTTACTAGAATCGACAGCGCGCACGTCGGCTTTCCATTCGAGGAGTAATTCTATCGGCGGAATACATCTCATTAGTATCAGAACATTATACAAATAATGGAAGCTTCATTACAAGGCAATCGAGTTACCGATAGCGTTGCATTGTCCGTTAACGGCTGCGCAAAGAAGCGGCGTCCGTCCGAAGTAGTCAGTTGTCTCGAGCCCGGCTAGTTCCGGCCCGACGGAGTTTAGAATTAATCGCGCACACTCGACTGACCCTGCACTTGCAGCAACATGCAATGGTAATAAACCACACGATGAATCCCTCGGGGCAGCAACCGCTTGTCCGCCGAATTTGTTGATCAGTAAGTCCAAGCAATGCGCGGATCCTTGATATACGGCGCAATGTACAGCAGAAAAAGGATTACCTGTAAACAATTGAAAAAAAAATCAGATTCGTTATACATTGTTGGATACTGATCTTCAAAGGACGAGAAACCACGTGCCTTCCAAGGAATCGAACACATTATGATGCAAAAGATACTCCACGCAGTTCGAATTGCCGTTGTAACAGGCCCAGTGAAGCACCGTGCAGCCTTGATCATCCTTTAAAGCTGCCGCGGTCGGATCGGCTTTAACGAGTGCAGCTAAGGCATATAATCTGCAAACAGACTTGGGCTGTAGAACAGCTCTAAGCTCAGTAAAATTTTCGAATGAACGTAGTTTCTCACCTGCCGCAAGCCGCTGCCAAATGTAACGGCGTTTTACCGTTTACATCTTGCACGGCCACTTGGGCACCATGTTTTAGCAACAGTTTCACCAACTGATTATCACGCTCATTAATCACCGCCCGAAATAGTGGCGTGTGCTTGTTGACGTCCGGTAGATTGCAGTCGGCCTTGTACGTTAGCAGCAGCATCGCGCATTCTGGATGGTTGTTTGCCACTGCCAGCGTCAAAGCCGTGCGTTGCTTGGAATCGTAGCAATTCACCACGTTGGGATCGTCCATGTTCTGCAGAAGAAGAGCCAGGCAATCTGCGTGACCCGTCGCGGCGGCACAGTGCACGGGCGTGCGTTTCGTAACGGAATCCTGCAAACACGGTGATGTTAAACTGCTGCGCGTGTAAAGGTACGTTTGCCAAGCGGAGAATCCAGATTCTTCTTACCTGCGTCGCCACGGAAGCACCAAATCGCAGCAGAAGCACGATACACTGTTTGTGCCCTTTGTAGGCGGCCAGGTCTAGCGGCGTCTTCCCGCTGTCTTCTTTGATATTCACATTGGGAAACAAGGGTAGAAGCAGTTGTAAAATCTCATCGTGACCGTGATATGCCTAATAACATTTTATGAATTAGGAATATACGGTTTCGCATTTCACTAATATCGAATAATATTAAATTTATATGTTTTTACGTACCGCGAGGTGTATCGGAGTGAGCGCCGGCAGAGACGGCTCCTGCCCGGTCGAGGAGCTGAGCGAAGCGGCCAGAACCGACGGTGGAGACGGCGCATTCAAAAGCGCTTCCAATGCCGCTTTATTGCCGCCCGCCACTGCGTAATGGATCGCAGTGAAACCGCGTTTGTCGCGTAAACGCGGGTCTGCCCGGTGCTGCAGCAAGTATTGCACGCACTTGAAAGACCTGCGCGAAATTAAAATAAATTATATAGATAGATAAACGTGAGAAATTGAATCGATAGAGAGAAAATAATACTAACTGGGCGTTAGAATTCGACGCCGCTGCGGCCAGATGTAGCGGCGTTGCGCCGTTCACGTCCTGAGCGTTCGAGTCGCTACCGAATCCAACCAGAGTGAAGACACAAGGATAGTGTCCCCGGCACGCGGCATGATGAAGAGCCAGTCGATTGTCGTTATCGACAAGACGAAAATTAGCACCGCTAGATAATAGCAGATCCAGACAATCTACGGATCCCTATTTAGAATGATCACAATGTATTTTTTCGTGACATATTGATTATATTTATATTAGATTTTTAAAAAAATATTAATACTACAAAAGATTTTAGAAATAAGTGACGCGCTACCTTAAACGCTGCCAAATGTAAAGCTGTCCTGCCACCGATATCTCGCGCGTCGATTCGTCTACTATCAAGTTGTAATAATTTTCTACAAACCTGAATGATAAAAACATTAAAATCGTCAAAAGGTGAATTTATATACATAGTATACATATAGAGAAATATATGGCTCACTTCTATATGTCCCGCTAGACAACTCAGATGCAAAGGTGTACGTTGCTGTGCGTTTCGTGTAGCCGGAGACGCGGCGCTTTCCAGTAGAGATGTCGTCAGACACTCGAATCCAAACCTGTAATTTAACGTTTGATCTTACCATCTCATTTAACGCGAAGCGAAAAGTTTACAAGGACAAAGAACAGAATCCTCCAGATGATTTACCAAGCGGCAATATGTAACGCGGTATTTCCATTTTTGTCTCTCGCATCTGGGAAAGCTCCTGCATCCAGTAACGTTTTGGATCTCGTAAATCTTCCATGAATCGCAGTCATATGCAACGGTGTTCGGCCGTCTTCCGATTGAACGTTGACTTTCAACCCGTTGTATATTAGCATTTTGAAACAGTGAACACCGTGCAGGCTGGCGGCAGCGACGTGCAACGCGGTCTGCCCTCGATAATTTACGGCTTCTGTTGTGATCAACAAACAATATTTATTCGAATGATAATCGTAAATCATAGTACTAAGTCCTGACAATGACTCACCTAAATTAACGTTATTAGCTATGAGTTCCTTGATCACAAGAGGACATCCGTTCAAGCACGCGATATGCAGTGGCGTATTTCCATACACATTCTTCGCCTCGATATCGCCGCTAGCTTCGATTAAAATGTGCACACATTCCACGTTACCAGAAGCGGCTGCTGCATGTAACGGAGTATATAAATCTCGATCCTTAACACAGAAATACAGAAAGCATTTACATAAAAAATACAATTAAGAGACACTTGAGAGTTCCACCGAAAGTTTCGTAACGAATAAGTACCTTGACGTTCACGTCGGCGCCTTTGGCTATTAGCGCTTTCACAATCTCATTATAGCCCTTGTACACCGCGAAATGCAAAGCCCTACGGTCTTTCTTGTCGGAGGCGTTTATCACGCAACCAAACTGCATTAGATATTCACTCATTTCGAGATGTCCATTGTACACCGCATGATGAAGACACGTTTTTCCACCTCTGAAATTCCCCGCAGAAATTAATAATTTATTGATAATCTATGTAGTTAAAATGCATTTATTAATAATTTATAAATGTGATTTGTGTTTTCCATTGTGTAGTCATCGTGAAATTATTGCAATAATGATAAAACTAAAAATATGCACCTGTCTGTGACGTTGATATTTAACAAATTTGGCAATAAAAGTTCTACACATTGCACAGCGTTGTTTGCTGCTGCCACATGAAGAGGTGTCTGCCAACTACGGTCCCGAGCGTTCACGTCCGCTTTGTATCTCAATAAAATGTCCACTACGTTGTAATTGCCCGAGCAGCAAGCTCGGTGCAACGGAGTCAACCATTTCTTATCTTTACTGTTCACTGTCGCACCATTTAACAGGAGAAGTTCAACAATAGCTGTGTCTCCCCTGAAATGTGAAATCAGAAATATTTTAGCTGCACAACTAATTGAAGAACGACTTTCATTAAGTCTTCAGCATTTTTTAACCAAGATATTGACCTGTATGCTGCTGCATGTAAAAGAGAACGCTGCTCCTTATCTTGCCAGTTGACATCTTCCTTTTGCGACAGCAAAGTACGAACTGCCTCCACATTTCCATGAAATATAGCTTGCAACAAAGGAGGCTGTGAAATTAAACAATCACAAGATTACTTTCCTTTCTCCTGTCTAGATTTACCGAATAGCTCTTCATG
This sequence comes from Tetramorium parvispinum, assembly GCA_011638315.1. NCBI lineage: Eukaryota > Metazoa > Arthropoda > Insecta > Hymenoptera > Formicidae > Tetramorium > Tetramorium parvispinum. The sequence goes on from VBVR01001975.1 coordinate 8,904, forward strand.
AAATATCAAAGCTACATAAAAGACACTTGTCACAATCGCAAAAAAAAAAAACAGCAATATGTTGTTATACACAATCAAAATACGAGCAAGCTAATGTCCATTACTAATGTCCATTTCTACCAATGAAGATTAACTTTAATCTTGGTTTAACTTACTTTTCATCTTTTTCTAATGTCCATTTCTACCAACGCAGATTAACTTTAATTTTGGTTTAACTCACTTTCTATCTTTTTTTAGTCCTAAGAATTAGAAAAAGACGAAAAGCAAGTTAAACCGAGATTAATGTTAATCTGCATTGGTAGAAATGGACATAATTCTTAGGACTAAAAAAAGATAAAAAGTTAAACCAAAATTAAAGCTAATCTACATTGATAGAGATGGACATAAGAATCTTCATGTAACCTGCTGCTTCCAAAACAAAGGATCTTAACTTTAAAAAATCCCAAGGCAGAACACAAGGTGACAGTTCACAGGCAAAAAAAAAAAAAGAAAGCCGCAGAGACGTGCGAGGAACGTCCGCGATGAAAATACGAATGAAAACACAAATTTGACACGAGCGAGCTAACCTGCGCCTCGCGGGGAGACGCGCCAGCTCGGAGGAGCCGCGGAGGAGACGCGACCGTACCTCGTCGTGGAGATCCTTGAAGGCGTTCATGTTGGCGCGAGCGCGGCGCGGGGGGCCTTCCTCGTCCGGGTCGTCGTCCCTGCTCACGGGAGCATCGTCACCCGATCGCAAACGGGTGAGTCATCACAGACACGAGACCAGTCCTCTCGATCGCCGCTGCCGCTGCCGCCGCCGACTGGGTGAGCGCAGGCCGGTCCGGCACGGGCGCCGCGTGTCACGCGTCCGGTGCGCGTCTCGCTCACGACCGGGTCGTTCGAACGGCCGAGCGACGCCGTCGGCCTCGACGTGTCACCACTGTCGTGTGTATTTCACGCGCACGTGGCCGCCTCGTTCGACGCACTCCTGCCTGTCGCCGCCATCTTCGACGTCGCCGTGCGCGAGCTTGTAAACAACGGCGGCGAACGCGGCCTCTTCAGGACTCGCGCGGCCCCGGAAAGTGAGGGAGAGGGGGGATTTTTCCCGACGAGAAGCGGAAAGATGGTAGAGGAGATACGGGGAAACCGGAATACAAAGGAATTGCATGAGAGGCGAGCAATGTGGGAGAGCTGGCGATAAGGGAGGCGCCGTCGATTGTTTACCTGAAACTGTATAATTAACTTAATTAGTATTTTTGTAGAAATTAATATATCTCCCGCTGCGTTTTTCTCAAAGTGGCTCTGAGAAATCGCGAAGCTTTTTTTTCCCCCATGTATTGAACAACAAAGAATTATATTTCATCCAGAAGATAAATATTATTCGACGAATTGAAAGATAAGATTAACTGAGTTCGTTAATATGGATAAATTTATTGATATTTGTTATTAAATAGATGGGAAAAAATTAAATTAAAAATAAGTTTAAAAGAAATTACTTCAGATGGAACAAAAATTATGATGACATGATATTGACATCAAAACAACGCTAATGCAGCGATAAAATGATCATTTTTGTCGCTCAAACGATCAGTTTCAGCGGCACGTGAAAATGCACCTTGATGTCATTTTAACATCTTTGTGATTTCTTGTTCTACCTAAGCACTTCAGACAAGTTTGCCGGCTGAGATTTAAGTTTATTTTTTATTTTCCGCTTTGGATTGCACTGGATTTTTTGTTCATTTTTACCAAATTTCAAATATTTAATATATATTAAAATGAAATATACCTATTTCATTTTAAATAACAAAAAGTATTAATTTAGTTATAAAAAAAAACAAACCTATGATTTCAGCGCACGTGACCGGCGCCACTGGAGAGTCTAGAGATGCCGCCAAAACGCACAAAAGTCGTCTGCTAACCGAAGCACGTTACCATGTTTCCTCCCAGTGTTTTAGGCTCCGAAATCTCCGTCGGGCTCGCTTAAATGCAGTTTACGTATCAGCGACGTAATTAAAGCGCGAATTTGTTACAGCTATTATCACAAGTATGAGCGCGAGAAGTTTATTATTTATCATAATGTATTACTGTAATGCCTCTTCAATGCATTGCATGTAGCATATAAACGTATTATTGTAGTATTACCACTTAGGTGCAGTCTTCTAATGCACGTATCGGATGGTTTAACAAGAGTTTTACAGATGGATTTCGACGTTACTTTCGACTGCAGTGGCAAAGTGAACGTCAACGACTGGCAGCTGAGCAGGAGTGGGCTGTTCTATCGCAGAGAGGTGGACAATGCGCTTTTTCCACAAATTGACTGTCCCTTCGCCCATACAGAAGTCAGGCTCTTCGACTGCGTCATGCCCGGAGCAGTTGCCGTGATGAATCTTAAGCATTTTATTAATTGCATGGAGTAAGAACGTTTCTCGAGAAAAAACTCTTTATCACTGTGTTCTGAAAACTACTAAATGAACTCTGTAATACATCGGTTTAACATCAGATATTTGTCTCTTTCTTTCTGTCAGAATGCAACTGAAAATACTAAACAGACAGGAGAGATCAGTCGTGATATCTGGATTATGTAACAATGATAATGTAAATTATTTTTCTCTAAGGAAGATGATTTGCGAATTTATTGTATATTTCCGTACATATATGAACAGGTAAACGGAATATATCTGACGATTCTTATGTATCTTTTGATTTTACAACAAACGACTCATCTTACATTCCAATATTGCAGCATAAAGTGGGATCTTGGTGCGTTAGAAACAGTAATGCCTGAAATCAGCAAGGATGTGGATACTCTGTTTGATTGTGTCAAGCACTTTCTTAGTATGCTGCGCAGCATTCCAGATTCGACTCTGCATTATGCTGCCTCTAGTAAAGGCAACAAGGTGATTAAAGAAATTTATTGTCTTTGGCTGAGCAAAAAATGTAACAGTGATTTTTGTTCCAGTGTAACCAGCCAGAGTTTCATTTGTACCACATGCATATAGAATTAAGATGGTTCTTCGTCACATTGATACATTCGAGAACTACATGGTATCAATATCACACACATTTGGAGGAATTTGAAAACTTCGCGGAAATGGCCATCAACGATCTCCTATATTCTGCCTTGAAAATATTTGAGAGGGTAATAAAAACGTTTGAGACATTTGATTTGGTCCTATAATAACATAAATGGATTATTTTATATTTTTGCTTTTTATTCAGTTAGCCTTAAGCTGGACTGTGGATCTCGCGCAGAAAACGCCATACTGCTGCACGTGCACGCGAGAATTGTGGCTCATGTTTCAAATATTTACCGACAGTTTAGGAGAAAGGAAGAAAACTAAGGTAAACTGCTACTAATAATTTTGCAGATGTGTATTCTTATTGTAATAAAAAAATTTTAGACGTTTTGGGATCTTGTAAATAGTTGTATCGATAGAGTACTGAGTAAGAATCAGACTCAAGCAATATTCTGGCACAAAAGCGTGGACTCCTCCCTACCAGATTGTAAGAATCCAGAATTGTTTTGCATCTGGATAATATACCATCTGTCTCTGTTGTACGGGTACAGTGACGACGGTGTATACCTGCAATTTAATTCTTCAAGGGTAATACATAAATTAGATTGAAGGATATAAAATAAATTAGATTGAATTTCGCAAATTATGTAACAAATATACAAGTATACATCCATTTACAGATTAAATCAAATTGCGAAGAAGTTGAAAAGGTTCTGAAAGCGTATGTGTGTAAAGGTGGAAAAGACGGTGAAAGGGATGAGCTTGATGTAGAACTCAAAATTATAATACCATTATTACACGATCTTATTATTAATTGGTGGCAACCGCGAGTGCCAATTATATCCTTTCTTTGGGACTGTTTTCATAAAAGATTAGATCAACCATTTCTGTTACAGACTTCTGGGCCTTGGGCCTTGTCCGTTGAAAAGTATGTTCAAGTCACATATATAAATTTATAATTGTAATTGCAATAAATAAAGTTTAAATATGTTTTCCAGAAAGACAGCTACGGATATTTTGAAACAAATTAATGACAGAATTTACGGCAAGTTTGAACATTCCAAAGAGTCCAGCTATGGCATGTTCTTACATTTGATAGGTGAGTTCAGTCGATATTTTTTTAGTATTGATTGTATAATAAAAATCAATCTTTTAGGTACGTTTTTAAAAAAATATGGCACATCCGATCCGAAATATTGGAATCAAATTAAAGGGCGTGTATATACGAAATTTTCAAAGAACAAAGTTGCAGAGTTCTCCGAAAGTGGCCTCTACAATTTTATATCTTTATTTATCACTTTGGCTATTACTGCAGATATTACGAATGTAGTAAGTTAAAATAGATATCGAGTGTTACCACAGTTTTACATATCATTATATTAATACACGCTTTTACAGTGCATAACAATGTTAGATCTCTTACCACCTACGCATGAATTGAATAATGAATATAATAAAAAGTACAATCTAATCTGGAAAGGAAAACTGGCGTGTCTTCTGTTGTTCAATGAGAGAAGATTATCTCTTGGTTCCATAGCTGGACATTTTACAGAAACGGTATAATCCATTTCTTTTGTAAATAATGCAATTGTAAATCAATTTTTTATATATTCTGATTTTTTATTTTATAGATTAATTTGATAAGTTGTCGTAAAGATGAAATATCTCGTTCCATGATGACCAGTTTCGTTGATGTATTGAATATTATTTTATCTGGCAACGAGAAAATGGATCTAGAAGAATTTAATTTTATTGGTGGTTGGATCGATCGTTATCTTTTGGAGTGCCCGAAGAATAGAATCACATCTTTATTAGAGATGCTCGCAAATGTTTTCGAAAAATGTATTGCTCTGCAAGTTTCTTGTAATAATTCTGGTTGGTATGTTTTTATCTTTTTTTCGAATATACTAATTCGAGATGATATATTTTCAAATTTATGTGATGAAAATACGAACATTTTTGCTAAAATCTGCTTACAGACAGTGTCAGGAAAATGTTAGATGCACTGTGGTGTTTCGTCGCATCCAGAGTTCGCCAACTCGTCTTCGATCCCGTACTAACTGGTGATAATTACAAGATTATTTCCAAATTAGCCGTCATATTTACTTTAGAAGCAGTCAGAGAATCAGCTACCGCTAAGAAGTATAAACATTCGGCTGTATCTTTATTTCAGCACTTTGCAGCATCAATATTTGTGAAAGATATAAGGTAAAAATGTTTTATCTGAAAAAAATCAGTTATTAAATTTATTAAAAATAATATAATAATATAAACTATCTCGTCTTCAGAATTACCCAATATTATTTAACATCGATTCTCCAGAAGGAGCAAGCTGTCCAAAATTTGAAGGGAGAAATTTCAAATTTTAATACTATTCTCATCCAAGTTCGTACATATATTTGTCACGTTATTAGACGTTGCGAATCGATCAAAAGAAAATAATATTCATAAAATATATGTTCTAGGCTTGGATAAAATGTTCCATTGTTGGTTATGATGCAAACAGAGAAGACATAAAGATTCTGCAGAATTACATTATCAATCTCAGTGAAATTAAAGAGATTTTTGTATCGGATGATGACATATACGATTTTAAAAATAATAAAGAACCTATTTTGATATTCATAATGTCATTTATGAAGAAGCAGAATACTTTAAAGGTATTAATTTTATGTATCCACCTTGTATTTTGCTCGTATTTTGATCTAGGAATAAATTAATACAATTGATAAATTTTACAGTCTGAACAAGAAAAACTTCAATACAACGCAAAATGTAAGACGTATTTCAAAAACTTGGAGAAATGGGCCATGATACCTATAACAGAGGAAACAAAAGATTCAGAGCTCGCAGTCTGGATTTATAGATGTCTGGGCACATTGATTCTCTGCATTTCTCCGACACTGTACATTAAAGTGCGTATGACTTAATGATCGCTACTGAAATTCTTATATTCTAAAATAAAATCTTGTCTTTGCAGAATCAACCAAATGATATGTTAAGAACGCTCGTCAACAAAATTCTGTTGGTACCCGAGAATTCTACACAGTCATACATAAAGCAATTGGGAAAGAAGATATTCTTAATGGTAATGCTCGGCCTAGAGAAATTGAATGTTAAAGGCGACATATTATTGCAAGCGATGATCAGAGATATTTTTGATCAGTACCTGCCGATTCTGATAACCGAAGTCAACAGCGGTTGCAATTTCGATATTTCTGATATGTTGTTGAACTGCTTCAAGAAAGTGAAGAGCGAATTTCTGCGTTTGATTTTCGAAACGTTGATGTCGAACTTTTATAATACATCATCCGACAATGTCATGCACAAACACTCCAACTTGGTACGCAATCGTAATTATTCATTCAATGTCACATTGTGGTTGCAAATATATTTATTACACATTCACACAGATAACTCGGCTTATAAAAACATTGCTTAAAGAAGGAAGAGAGTATCCCAAATATATTACGGAACACATTATTCAAATTTGTTCTCCAAACATCTTTGGATGCTACATGAAGGTTCATGATCACCATCCACATAAGTTGCATGCGGTTGATTTTATCAGTGACGTAATTAAAAGTCCTTATTATGAGGAAGATAAATTTATCAGGTAAACAAATATCGAGATCTAAAGTTCAAATATATATAAATAATTTATAATTATCTTCGAATCTTCAGGGAAAAATTCCAAGTCGCCATTTCTGCTACAGTGCAAAAATATTTGATAACAAATACGCAATTTACATTTGAATTCATACGATCTGTCTTGTCGATAAAGAAAAGTATTATAATCAATTTATTTCCGCAAATTGAAGCCATCATATTTAACGCCGAACAATATCGCCGACCCAATGCGGTATCTTTGAGGTAAAAACAGTCACAAATTTCTATTAGAAATAATTATTTGTAGCATGATGCAAATTAAAAATTAATTATAATTTCAGATTCTTATCGAATCAACTGAAAAAGCATATGCTAAGCATGGACAATAATTCGTGACAGCAAAGATTTGTTGATAATAATTTAATAAATGTTAAATATGCTAAATAATACCGAATTTAGATTCTCTAGATTTTCGGATCAATAATCAAGTATTAACAAGAACTCGATCTCACTGAATTATTTCAATGTACATTATGCAGAAACGCATAAATTGACTTAAATTTATATCAAGTCAAGTTGAAAGCAGAAGTAGCAGAAGTTGAAATGATCGCTATATTATATTTAAAACAAAATTTCGATCGAAATAAGTATATAAGATGTAAATTATTGTCACGTATACTATAAAATACCACAAATAATTAGTTGCGATATGTACGTAAATTTACTTAAATAACTGGCAATCATCGGTCCTATCGTGAGGTATAAGATGAAATTTACAAAATCATTAAAAACAACACACCTAAATTTACTTCGCTATTTTCGATGTGAATGCCTCGAACGGTGGTGTTTTAACGACGCACTGGTTGTATTGCCCGGAGGCGATCGTCATCCAATTAACTCGAGACGGGACACTGCACTACGTACAGCGTTACGTAGACTTTGTTCGGCGTTACCGCTCAACAGCGATTCCAGCCGTTCGAAATAACTGTCGATATTTTGTAACGTAGCACCGTCATGTGTGCCTGCAAAAATTAAATAATTGCACAAATAAAAAACCTCGAATTAACATGAAAAATTGGACGAGATGTTTTCTGTGAAAACTCACCTGGAAGCGGTATGGTGGCGAAACAGCCTGCTAGTTGAGAACGAAGAGAATCCAAGTGGCGCTGCAAAGCTTGATTAGTTGTTCGTTGTTGATTAGTTTCGGACTCCAGGCGATTCACGGCTGCGTGCAGACTATCGACGTGTCGCTGGAGAACTGCGTTCTGAGCTTCATAGTCAGACGTTGCTTTCCGCAATTGTCTTAATTCAGCCTCACAAGCTGCGCAGATATTTTCATTATTTTTATAATATAAATTTATAATATAAATATAATAAATTTCTTTTTGTATCTAATATATTTAACAGACTATACGTAGCTACTGTAATTTCTTTACCTTTGTTATGATCCAGGAATTCTTCTGTAAAAATAGGAATATCGAAGCCTGTAAAATCATTGTCCTTATCCTGCTGAACGTCCTAAATAAAGAGTTTCTATTAGCATTATGATTAGCCGTAAATCTTATGGTACAGTAATATTATCGTACATTTTGTTCAGCATTTACGTCCGTGCCGTTTCTTTCCTTCTTACTTTCATTTTGCCTCTCTGACTGTTTTTCGTTAAATAGTCGATATGCTTCTGTTTGTTTATAATCGCTAAATTCACGATTGTAGCGCTCTTTGTCTCGCTCCGCTGCATCCAAATAACGCTGCAAGTGTTTATTGTTCCATTAGTGTTACAGAGAGGTAACAAGGAATATTGTAAAAGTGCAACAAACCTGCTTCTGATCGAGTGGCAATTTACTCCATTCCGCAGCCAAAAGTTTCGTGATCTCTGTGAACGTTAGGCTTGGATTCTGGTTTCGGACTTTTTCTCTTCGATCGTTTAAGAACCTGCATCATGTTGTATTTCGTTATAGATAGAATATTCTAGTGTATGCTAAGATACTTGTATATTCAATAATTACATGAAGTAACCACTTAGAGGCTGTCTCGGCGCAGTGGCGTCTCTCGGAGCTTTCTTGCGTTTCTTCGTTCTATTCGGTGTTTCATTGTTGCTGGTAGCGATGGCATTCCTCTTTACACCATTGTCGCACACTGAATCTGGTGCCTTCTCCTCCATACTCACCGGAGACTTGGCTAATGAAACAAAAAGAACAATTAACAATTAATTTATCAAATAATATCTATAATATCTGTACTATTTTATTGACATGGATAGAATTATTAATTTTTCGTAGTTTACAAAAAATTAAATTAGAGAATAAATTCTATAGAAATTTTGTTGCAAATCGTTCTACTGGTTGAATAAATTGCTGATTAAAATGTTCATTTCTGTCAATACAAATTTATTTTAATCTCTCGGTTTAACTTACTTTTCATTCTTTTTAAGGATTTTCTTAGGAAGTTAAACCAAAATTAAAGTTAATCTGCATTGAGTCAGTCAAAGTCCTCCCAAATGTAACATGTTGACTTACCAGCGTGTTCCTCAGCCTCTCCGTTATAAGCAGGCTGCTCCATTGCGCCGTTGCTCTCAGGTACATCATTCGTCGGCGTGTTCTCGCTCATTTTCTGCAATACGTCCCTCCGATGCTAATCTTGCAACATAAAATCACTCTGTCGATCTCAAGCTATATATCCATCATATGTCTACAATGTGCGTCAAACTTTGTGTGTTCTCTATAACAATGTATAATTATTGAGAAATTATTACTGAGCCCGTGTGAAATTATTATTGAGTTTATATATATATACATATATATTGGCTTATACTGTGTAACTCTATCTTCTAAAGCAAGGCATTTCTAGGTATACAAGCTCTATCCGTAAATACGTACCATAAGAACTGAAGTGCGCGTCGCCAAGCAAACTGCATATTAATGTCTAACGTTACACGGCAATGTTCATTACACATCCACGGCGCAAATGCAAATCTTTACACGACCTGCAACAATTATTGCGTAATTATTCGCGCTGTTGTGTAAAATAAGTATCGTTTTCCACTGGCGTCTCAAACGTACGTGGAGAACTGGAGAGCGAACTGTATGCCAAATCGCTGCCTCGCGAAAAAATTTGCTCGTCACTCTGCGCGCACTGGGAGGTTAAACCGCCGCATAACTAATTGCCGTCTCATTAACGACACGGCCGAGGCATCACCGCGACGAGACGTGTGGCGCGCTGTCGCACGCTTGTTTGTGCGCTCGATCTCTCTTTTTTTTCTTCCTTCCTCTCGGGATATCGTCCTGTATCGTCCTCGCGACACGGTCGGCGGCGAGAATCCTCGAGACAGCGAATCGCTCGGCGTCGAAAAGCGCCCGGCAGAGAGAAACCTGAGAGCGGCCATCCCGGCCTTTCTCGTGGGACCGATATTTGGCCTAGCATCCGCGCCAAACGTGGATGTAGAATTACGTAGGCACATCTATTTTCCGACACAGTCGATAAATCGCTTTTTGGTGTGTGTCCATGCTACATCCACTTTTCGAAACTGTCGATCAATCGCGCTTTGCATATGGTATATACAGGGTGAATCTTAATGGATCAACCAGCTTTTTACCATGAGAACTGGGTTACCGACTCTACTATACAAGGATTCGTGCAAGAGACTCGGCAGAGAGCGTGCAAGGCTTCGGGAGGGAAGGGGTGGACCGGTGTAAACGTCTGGTAAACGTTGCCGGGCTGTCAGGTGGATGTTCCCGGGCGAGATCCTTTATTTTTCCATCGCGTAGCTTAGACCCTCGGCCGAGATGGAGTGCGTTTATCGGTTACCGTTCTTAATCCTGGAAGTGCCTAATTTAAAGCTAAAGAGACCGTCCTGGTTCGTGAAGCCTAGCGCCATGGTAGTCTTCTCCTTCATCCTGCTGTCGTACTTCTTGGTGACGGGAGGTTAGCCGCGTGGACACTTTCTCGAGTTATCACTGTTGAACTTTATGTTATCACTTATAAGCTATTGTGTGACTTAAAGAGCAGTGATGTATTGTTATTCCGTACAATTTATAACACAGGCCTGCAAATTTTCGATTTCAAAATGCTTATGAAATTCATACTGAGTTTATAGTTTTTGGAGCTGAATCCAAATGAGTTTTTCTTTATCACGTATCTTCAATATCATTGTTAGATGTTATCAATTACAATTTTTACAATACATATTATTATTAATGATTATTTACCAAATTTTCAAAAATGAATTAAAAAAATTAATCTGTTATATTGTAGCTAACTTGTTAATATGTAAAAAATAAAAAATGAATGTCCTGAAAAAATTATATGATACGACATATTGAATTCAATAGTCAAAAATAAAAAAAACAAGACTTTTTAAACATCTTTTCCATTACAGGCCTGTGTAATTAATACTTCATTTTAATACTCATTACTGTAATACTGTAATTAAAATTAATTTGTTTTATTGTCCATTGTTCAATTTTACGCATGTTTTGCAGGAATCATATATGACGTAATTGTTGAACCACCCAGTGTAGGATCGACGACGGATGAACATGGTCACACAAGACCCGTAAGGCTATTGTCGAGGACACTTTTCATCCTCAGCTTCTTCATCCGCTTCTTTAATATAAACCAGTGTGATCCTTGCAGGTAGCGTTTATGCCTTATCGCGTGAACGGACAGTACATCATGGAAGGTTTGGCCTCCAGTTTCTTGTTTACGATGGGGGGTTTGGGCTTCATCATACTGGATCAAACACATGGCCCATCAACGCCAAAGCTCAACAGAGTTCTCCTGATATGCGTGGGATTTCTCAGCGTACTCGTGTCGTTTACTGCGTGCTGGATATTCATGAAGATGAAACTTCCGTAAGATATATTTCTGGGTCTCAAGACAGTCATCGTACATGCTGGTATTAAACAAATAATTTTTCTTTTTCAGCGGGTATCTGCAATCCTAAGTTACAAGCAATTGTGAATTCTATGAATATTGTGGCGAATTACTGTTTTTTATAGAATATCATATGGGATATTGTTACAATATGCAGGATATTGTAACAGTGGGTTGGTGATTTTTGTAATAAAGTATGATAGCAAAATTAGTTTTAACATTATTATTATTTATAAGACAAGAGATATATAATTTTTTTATACATTATAAGCTCGTAAATATATGTATAACTGTCGAAATTAAGTTTCTAAATAATATATTTCAATACAGGTATGTATTTTTTTAATGTTTATTATAAATATACCTGTGGAAATTTATACTGAAAATGAATTTTCTATTTTCCGACTGGAATAATAGAGTTGATAGAGTAGATTTCACAACGTCTAACTTGAGCATTCATTCACAGAAAGTATATCTTTCAAAATTTCTTATTGGTCGAAAGAAGAGACATGATTTCTCTTTGTCAGATTGAATCATATATGCGTATTAATACCACTGTATGGCAGTAACAGTATTACTCTGGCAGTTTTATCTAGCATATTATATTTTTAAACTGAGATTAAAGATTTATATATTTGTCCGCTCTTTCACGGAAAAAGGTATTCACCGTATGAGATCCATGGTGGCCTATGAAACACGCTGCGCGGCAACGTCTTTCCTCGTACTATGCACGGTATTTTTCCGTGCATCTCACCGGCTTTCGCGCTGCGAACGTAGTACGTTGTATCGCAGCGCGAAAGCCGGTGAGATACACGGAAAAATACCGTGCATAGTACGAGGAAAGCCGGTGCCGCGCGGGCAGCGTATTTTGATATGGACGCACGACGGAAGAGAGTGGAGGTACACGGCCCAGCGTAGTGGCAGGGCGCAGCGTGTTTCATGGCCCGCCTTGCATGATCTCATACGGTGAATACCTTTTTCCGTGTTCTATTATAATCTTGAGTAAATAATCTCGATAAAAAATAAGAAAGATCGTCATCTGACTAGGCCAAATTGTAGTGCCCTGGCACATTCTGCAAACATTGATCGTACTTCTTCCGAATATATGCACTAGGTCCGTGTCTGCTTTATTTTAATCATAATTAAATGTCGATTCAGTCTTTCTCGACGAATTCGTCGTTAATGTTTATACTTTTATAAACGAATGCGGAAACTCCTGTAAAAAGATTTTGAACGATTATTGGCAAATCGAGTAAAATTACTATTTTATAATTATAATCTTGTGAGGAACGTTTTACTTCGAAAAGTCGCTGCTCTTCTCTATAATGTGCTCAAACTCGGCAAAGCTGAGCGCGCCGTCGTCATCCAGATCAGCTTCGTCGAGGATATACTGAAGAAGCTGCTGTATATCGTTGTCGTTCAATCTCTGGGGCGCGGTTAATCTGTCGACCACTTGCCGCAAGTCTCCCACACCGAGCATATCGTCACCGTCAAAATCTTCGTAAATAATATTTTGTTATTGAATCAAAAATACGATTTTAGAATCTCTCTCAATAATTAAATAGCTTACCGAATATTCTAAATGCGTGCTCGGCCTTCACAGCCTTCGGGGCAGCGTCGCTGAACACAGACATCATATCTAGGAAATCCTCGAAGGTGCAGTCGCCGTCCTGACTGGAGCTGAAGACCTTGCAGATCCTGTCGCCAAAGGGATTCACTCGCAATTCGGGATACTGCAAGATCTTGGACATTGGCAGCTTTGCATTTTTGTTGTGCCCGACTTTCTCTGGGGCGAGCGCCTTGAACTTCTTATGTGCACTATTAAAGAAAGAGCAAACATAATTTTGCATATGAAATAATTAGCAATCTACTTAAATATAATAATTTATAAAAAAAGTTTTATACTCAATGAACAAAAATATAAATCTTGTCGATACTCACTGTAAAACTTCCTTTTTAGTAAAGTACGTCAAATCCTATCAACAAAAGAACGCAGTGCGATTAAAAAATCCTTAAGGGATAAATAAATGCTAAAGATGAAGATGAGTGAGGAATAATAGCTCAATTTAGAAAGAAAACAAGTCTCCAGTAAACATAAAGTAACAATAATGTAATGTCAATGTTATAATTTCCCACTCAACAATACAACTACAATGTAACATGCCTTGTACATAACAATTATATTATTGAGTAGGAAATTAGAAACATCGATGTTATATTATTGTTACCTTGTGTTTAGTGGGTCTTACTTGATAATCCTGCAACTCTTCTTCGGTAAACTGACTCTTCCCTGCACCCATCCTCCCGGAACAACTTATAGTAACGTCAACGGACGTCTGGCGAACGCTTCAATTATCCTTGCGAAGAAACTTGGTCATCGTTGATCAGCATTAAACGCTGCTAACGACTAATTAATAATGTAACATACGTCCGACATTTACATCTGTCACAGCTGGTTTAACGCTTTAAACGTGGCTGTGTCGACAGAGATAGCGTCAATTAGAAAACTTTATTCTCCGAAACTGACCTGTCGATTAATTTATTCCGTAATTACTGGATCGTTACAATCATCGAGCGACCCGTATCGCTCCGCAAATGTGGTTGCACTTTTAAAGAGCGCTATTTATTGATCAGCGCGCCGGTGCACGTCCGTCGAGTTCCTGTCGAGTTTCTCTTTCGCACCTGAATGTTTATCTGCACATTCTGCACTTGAATTGAGACACAGATACATGTTCGGCCTTCGGTGGAAGCGAGAGGCAAGAAAGAAGGTGACGAAGGTGCAAAGAGACCTCGGCAGAATGGCGAAGGCGGAAACTGGCGGAACTTCCGAACGAAGAGAGATTCGAGAGATTCTCGAGCCGCCCGGAGTTCCATTGATATCAACTGATTCTCGTGACAAAAGACGAGCGATAACGATGGAAAAAGTCGGACAGATGGTCAAAGACGTCTACTACGATCAATTCAAGTGGTGCGTTTCTGCGGAGTCGCATTGTTCGTCGATTCATTACAAAGATCACGGAATAGTCTCAACGGTGCCTGCGAACATAACCTCGCATGCTGCCGGATTTATTTTGTTCTGGCATTAATTTTCGAACGAAGTTATTGTTAGCGCTTTAATAATTAATCATCCAGTCGTCGTGGGGAAATTTTATAACTCCGGTGATTAGTGGAAAACATTTTTTATAAAATACGAATTTCACCATTTGAATTTTGAAAGTCTGAATAAATATTATTTTGAAAAGATATACATTGATTTTTTTAATATTTGGATATCAAGATTCTAGCTTCAGTTTTTGTTATGAAAAATTGCCTGATGACTAAAGAGTTAATTGACATTGTTATTATCTCTTTTTTTTTTCAGTTGAAATTTAAGCATAATATGGATTTGTGTATTGTGAATATTCCAATCTAATAAACATTAACTGATAGTAACATTGCATCAATATTATAATTTCCTTCTCAACAATGTAATTGTTACATACAATATATAAGTGTTATATTACATTTGTGTATATATTGTTGATTAGGAAAATTATAATAATATTGATACAATATATTACTATTAGTCGGAAAGTAATCCAAGTTACAATTGTTTTACTAATTACTCCTTATAGAAAAAAATTATTTATGTTACAAATATTCTCAAATACACAGGCTTATTGTATTCATAATTTTTGTAGTGTACATGAATGTCCTGTTCTAACATCTGCTTTTTCTTTGCAGGTCAGTAGTGAAGAACATTGCCTTCTTCCTCGTCGGCGTCAAGATCGCCGTCGAATGCAACGGGATAACTCTCATGCCGCCAGTCTCCGTTTAAGTCTCTCCTTAGGTCTCATGAATCTAATCTACAAGATCCAGAGAGGAACTGTCCGAATGCTCCGGCGATTTTTCGCGTCTCAGACGCCAGTTACAATCATTGCAGGCGATATATATTCAACTTTATCTGTATAAAACTGTATATTTTGTATCTGAAGCACATTTGTTGAAGAATTGTTAATAAATGATGTACAGTATTTGCCATTACGTTTATCTAACACAACTTTGACAAGACTTGATTAATTTGACTCCAGCAAAATTGCTTGCAGCAAAATTTCGGACTATAATATTTATTATCCCAAATTTCTTCATGTTTCAAAGGACAGAAAATTAATAATTTTGTCCCTAATATGTTCATTTCTATCAATTAGACAGATTAACTTTAATCTCTTTAACTTACTTTTTATCTTTCTCTCTTCTAATTTAAAAAATGAGAAAAAGATAAAAAATATGTTGAATCTGGATTAAAGTTAATCCGCTTTGACAGAAACGGAACATAAGTCAATGCCCTCTTGTTTGTCCCGCTAGATTGAAAAAAGCGCTGTTTTTCTACACGTGCACTTAGTTGTCTATCTCTTTCTAAGGTGGCGCCACGAAACCCCTGATAAGCTCCAGACTTGCTTTGTATATATTAAAATCTAACGCAAATTCACGTGCTGATTCACGAATTGCGCCTGGACCTGTTTGGTTTATCGGTACGGTTGTATAAGAATTCAGCTGAGTTCGCAAGGTGTTCAGGGGAATCACCGTGGGTTCGTGCAAGATAGACTGCGTATGATGATAGAGCATCTTAAACAGTTTCGTCATTGCGTAGGACGACGTGTGACAAGTGGCCCTTCAAATCCACTGTCAATAGAAACTTAAAATTTCAAGTAAAACATTTCTCGCCGAGACTCAGCGCCTGTTATCTGTTAACATGAAGGAGGAAGTGGAGAACAATTGCAATTCCGAGTTACCAGGTAAACTTGAAGTATTATATAAATATTAGAACCTCTAAAGAACGCAAAAATACTTTGCCAGTTGAAATGTTTTCGTTTAACAAATTCCTGCTGCGATTGACCGAAATATTTTCAGCTGTGGTCGGAGCCCTGTTGGATACCCTGGACGACAAGAATCAGGATGTAAAGCGGTCTGTCATCGAATCGATTGAAAGGATAAGCAAGAAGAATCCAGAGACCGTTATCCATGCTGCGATATATTTTTGGGAGATGCACAAAAAGGTTGATATTCAATGTAATCTAGATTGGGGATTGCTGTATGATGATCGCGTATTGCAGTATGATTGTTAAGCAACCTTTGCTGTTCAAAGATATCCAGGGAGCACATGGGATCCTTGCTGAACATAATATCCGATATATGCAGACACTCGGCTACCAGTTTAAGTGTGGACTTGGTGACGTCTCTCGCCGAGATAGCGGTGAACGAGTTGATAGGCGAGACCGAGAACGAGGCGGCCGAGTTGTTGATTGAGCTCTGCAAAATACACTGCATGCAAGCTACAGGTGGACTTTTAACTAAGTACGTGCTGCCAATAGGTTCTATTAAGTATAAATTAACTTGCGATAAAAGCACGCTATAAAAAGTACCCACATAGCACCGTAATATTCCAGCAATATTACAAGAGCATTTCAATATTGCTGGAATATTACCGAAATATATTGCAGCAATATACCTATAATGTACATGAT
>VBVR01001976.1:0-11394 GCA_011638315.1 Tetramorium parvispinum
GAAAGGGAGGGGAGGGGGAGGAGAGAAAAAGGTAGCTCGAGTACGTGATCGAGTGATGTAATTGCCAGGCAAGATTTATGCTCGGTAAATATCCATCCTCGCCGCGCGCTCGGGAATTTTTTCTCAATCACTGGAACATCGCGGAAAATGCGGATGTTCATGCAATCGGAAAGATCCTCGGGATAATCTCGCGAGTCTCGAACTTGTGTTTGTCGAATGCGATTATTCTCCCCGCGACTGAAACCCTGCCATTAAAATAGCGGCACTTAACTGCGTTGGCGTAATAATGAATTAGCGCGAGACTTTTTGATGTAAAATTTCAATATTTTCTATCTTATATTATTAGTATTTTTCATTTTCACGGTACAATTAATACTTTTTCCTCTTCGCGCGGTATACGACGCCACGACGATATGAATGAGATAAGAAAAGCGCTGAGAGCGATGCGCGAAGGCGACGGGGAAAAAGGAACGACGAGAACCGGGGATCTTTTGCGGGACGACAACGAAGAGGAATCGCGCGCGCGGACGGAGACGTAACGAGACAGGAAATCACACCGATGTAATAGGAGGTGCCACGAAAGCGACATAAAGTGACACGCGAGACATGCGAAGTATCGCGAAGTGGCACAGCATTGATACTAAACAATGCGTGACGTGATGCGCGATGTAGGAATAACACGGGAGAAGCGAGGCGATGCGGCAAGGATAGCGATGACACAAAATATCGCGATGCAGTAGCGTGAGTGACATGAGAGCGACGCGAGAGCGATACCGACGATGACACGAAGCGCGGCTTGTTTTACAGCATGCGTTGATAGTTGCGTTGCAGAGCGAATCGGTTAAAAAAAAAAATTTAATTGAAATTTCGACACATCGTCCTCGCACGCGTTATTAAGGTTATTAAAATTTTAAAGTTGTCGTACTATTTCAAACATATGTCAATAAAAAGAGATACTGCGATAAATTAAGTTAATTCTATAATCGAATGAATTAAACGAAAGTGATTAAAAATTCAGGCTTCCTTTAGTATTTTCAGAATCTTTCGTTTCTCTAAAGAAAAAAATATGCAAAATATATATGTATAATATTTTAAATACACATATGTATTAATATATACACTGAGAAAAAAATTTTGGTTGAAAACCGACGAATCAGAAAATCTTGTAGGCGTGATCAAATATTCTGGTTATTATAAATTATAATGTATTGAGTTCTATTATAATAACCAGAATATTTAATCACGTCTACAAGATTTTCTGATTCGTCCGTTTTCAGGCAGAATTTTCGTTCAGTGCATAATATATTAAAAATATATATAATATAAATAACAATGTGCAAAAAATATACAACGTTTTTATGTTTCCTCGCTTTCCGACGGAATACAAGGATATTACCCGCAAATATAGGCGAACGGATATTTGCAGGTAGACGGGCACTTGTCGAGCGGTAAGTTTGCGATCGATAATCGCGAAAGCGAGAAATGAAATGAAACGAAAGAATCCGGCGGCGGGTCGAGGAAGGCACGCGTGGCTGCGAGCGCACGCATTAAGTCCACGGCGGCGATTTGCATACGCTGTGTATTTGCATAAGCCGCACGCGGAACATAACACACAAGCAGATCGAACAATCGCGCCGCTTGCATAATATTTGCATAGACGAGCGCCGCGTCGCGCGCTCCGTCCGCGTGCACCCCGATCGACGGGGGAATCCATCCCCGGTGTCTCCACTCTCGAGACGGGCGCGCGGGCGCTTATCGAAAAGTCTGCGTCTTAATAAGGGAGTGAGAGAGCACGACGTGCTAATTCAACGCCAACGTTCGATTCCATCTTCGCCGCAGGAAGTTCGCAGGAAGTGCACAGGAATGTATTGTGTTCCAACTCTCTTTCTCTCTCTCTCTCTCTCTCTCTCTCTCTCTCTCTCTCTCCCTCTCTTTCTCTCGTAAGCCGCGGCTCAGCGAGGTAGCATCGCGTGTACGCAGATCGTGAGATCCATAGATTCGCAGGCTTTGATACGCGTATCAAGGTCCGTAAGTTGTGCACAAGATTCACAGATGCTTGTTGCACTATATCTGCGTGTGTATGTGTGTGTATAAATTAATTAATTCTATAAAATCGTTGACGTACTCTCATTACATAGTAGAGTAACGAGGTAATATATCTGTTGAATTCCATTATTTATGAGCCCTATTTTTTTTCCATGTCATTTACAAGATTATATTGCATAAACAACTTGTCAGGCGTCGCAATTAACGTCCGCCATGAATTTGAAATTTACGTCGGGGATCCGAAAATATGATTTCCGACGAGTTTATCTTTCAACCTTACGCTCGCGGGATTAAATTAATGAGGCGCATCAGATTACCGGAAGATCGTTAACGACGCCTTTGTCGCGTCACAATAAAATATTTTGTCAGGGCGTTCCCAATTTTCCGCGGTCCGCGAGGGCGTTTGATTTACAAATCGAACGATAATTCGCCGGTCCTCCGGGCTTGTCCTGCCCCAGAGGAGGAGCACAAAGGGAGCCGAAAGCTCGGGGTGGCATCCCCGCGTGTACCGCAACTCACCCGCCGGTAAATCCCTTTTGTACTCTCACATCGGGGCCGGGTTTGCCGGCGTCACGGGAAACGATATCGACGGACCGTTTTAAGCGCCGCGGAATCCTTACTCTCCTCCCGACGTGTACAAAATGTAGTAATCGACGGAGGAAACTCGACGGTATTGAGGGCGACGTCGGTCGCAACGTTTTTTCTCTTCGCACATCGTCGCGGTTTTTAAATAATTTTCGATACTCGATACACTAAAAAAAAGTTCTGATTGAAGACGGACGAATCAGAAAATCTTGTACATTGAGAGAAAAATATAGTTACTTTTGGCCTCAACCACAATTTTATAATATTCTAACGATAATTAACATAATGATGCAGATAGTTAAGTTAAACATATTTCGTGTTAGAAAATTGTAAAATTGTGATTGAGGCCAAAAGTAACTGTATTTTTCTCTGAGTGTAAAATTAATCAAATATACTAGTTACTGGGAAAAATAAGACAATGAGTAACCCAGTTTGGGGCCCACGATTAGTAATCGAATTATTTGGATTAAAGATTTTTAAGTTACATTAATCAAGTTTCTCAATTAGCTCCGTCGCCAATTCAGTTACGCAAAGTCAATTTTCACTTAAAGGACACTAACCCAAATGTTAACTACAAAAAAACGGTCAAAATTTCTCCCAGAGTATTTTCAATTTTCAGTTACGCGGGGTTAATTAGAAATATGAAACGTAAAATTAAGGTTACGACAATCCAAATAATTCGATTACTAATCGTGGACCCCAAACTGGGTTGCTAACTGTCTTTATTTTTCCCAGAGTATTAGAATAGAAATTCTGGTTATTATAATAGAACTCAATACTTTATAATTTATAATAAAACCAAAAAAATGTATTTTACATTCAAAGCGATTCTTTCTGTAATCTCATATTCTAAGCTCACTGTTTTACTGCAAATTCATATTCCTCTTTCAATAAAGTGAAAAATAATTTTTTCTCTCTTAAATATTCTTATTTATACTATTATTCTCTCTTGATTTCAGAGAATCCTTTTGAGGTCAATATAAGAATAAAATCCTCTAAAATTTAGAGGATTCCACGTATATTAAAATTATCTTTTTTTAGGTGAACCAAAATTTCTATTATAATAATCAGAATATTTGTTCACGCTTACAAGATTTTTTTGCCTCGTTCGTTTTCAACCAGAATTTTTTTTAGTGTACAAAACTCGGCGTTCGATATTCGCGAAGAGATGAATATCATTAAACTCGTTTCAATTGCGAACACACACATCCACAGTTCGCAAATACACAAATACGGTATTATCATCGTGCTGCCCGTGTTACGTAATTAATTATCAATTACGCGAATCACCCGCAACGCATCGATAACGGTATCGACGAATCGATAAAAGGCGCGCGAGCAATTATATAGAGCCTCCAGATTATTTACGGCGCATTGACGATCGATAATTGCGGAATAAATATCTCCAAGGCGTCCCACGGCTTAATAACTGCCAGCGCGTACGGCCGATCGATCACGATTTGCCTATCGCCGAGCTAGCCGGCTGCGTTCGATTTCTCTGGCATTAAAACTCTCGTGATTCGACTCGCGCATCTCGCCCGAGTCGAAGGAGGAAACCACACTCACCGTAGCGTGCAAACAGTTACATCCGGCTTGCGCGCCTACCGTCTGAAAAGCGTGTAATGCACGCGAGTGCCGGCTCGCGCGCGGATTTGTCCCCTTGTGCCTGCGGAATCGTCCCCTTAATTAATCCCTATTTGGGCAAATCGATTTGTTTAAGGACGGCCTCGCGAGGGGCCGGCATGGAAATTATTTCGGTCACGGAAACGACTCTTGCATATGTGCTATCGGAAATGTTCGCCAGAAGGAAATCATTCCGCTTAGAGAACGAGGGGGAAAGGAATTGCAGCGGAGCGAAATGTAGGTAGCAAGGATAAAAATAAGAATTCTCCTCCTTACATTTTATCATGTCACGTCGGAAGTACAAATCAACCTGAATAAGGAAATTATTTTAAAGCTCACCAAAATGTAACAAAAACGTTGGATAAAACTTGAGAAATATTTTCTACGTGTTTAAAAAATTCGTTACGTTAACATAGATATAAAAATGCTTAGCCTATATAATTTTAATAATACCATCTCTGTGTTATTTCCATTTAATGCGTTCTCTATAATACGTTGATATTTTTTTGGAATTTAAGCAATAATGAGTAGCTATATTCTTTTTGTAATTTTAAAAATTTAAACACGTTCCTACTATTTAAACAGACAATACACCGGGAATTTTTAAGCGTAGTAACACAGACTTAATCTTTAGGGAGTTTAGATCCTCTTCTTAATTTTATCGTCCCTATCAACCCTTTATCGTCGCTCTTATCGTCTCGGCGTGGCCTTTATCTCCGACCCTAGACGACGACGAATCGCGAAGGAAGGCCCGTGGTGATTAAAATTTCAGAGAAGCGAAGCGAGAGAGATATTCGGTCGAAGGGCTAAGGGCTAAGCTCCGGAGAAGAAAGACCAAAAGAAGGGTTCGGGTTTTCTCGCTAAGTAATTAAAGTCTCCACTGTGATTTTTGACTTTTCGTAGAAAAAAAACTCTCGCTGAGTCCCATTTGAGTCTCTGAGAGAAAAAAAAGTTTGTAAAACCAGCATCTCTCGCCTGACAATTTATTTTAAAAATATTGAACTATTCTCGGTTTCTATTATCTCATAGTGCTTGAAACCAGCAGGATATCTTACCTGGATTCCAAACATATAACAGTGGTAAACCTAAAGAATACGAGATAATACAAAGACGAGGGAGAAATACTCCAGCATTACGACGATTTTACCTACTTAACAGCGGGACGCAACGACATTCTTTCGAGTAAGAAGCGAGTAAGAAACAAGCCATCGGGTTATATCGGCGAACACGTATAGATGAAATTTTATAAGAATATATTTCTGTGTTTACAAATTATGTACACGCAATGACCGTACGCTAAATTAGGCGTTATTCGATTCGACTTATTTCAAGTTACTTTCTTCATTAGCGATGCCGACGCTAACGAAAACCTCACCTGAACAAAAACTCGAAACTGTAAATCACGGCAATGGACGTTCTTACGGGATAACGATGCAAAACAGGAGTCGGGGAGACACGAGTAAAACGCCGGCGAAGGGTTAAGGAAGGAGTCGTCGATAAGTGCCCTCTCCCCCTCCCCTCTCTTTCTCTCTCTCGAGAGCTGGAACATCTCATTCAGTCGGCTCGTTCGGCAGGATAACGAACGAGGAGCAAGGCTCGCGCTCGCGCGTGCATGTATATAGGTGTATATCGGGAAACGCCGTTCCCTCTTCCCGAGAGAGGAGACCGGGTCGACGCCCACATACAACACAGAAACTACGTGCAAGCATCTCTCGCCCACGCTATCGAGCCTCTCTCGGCGTAAGCGAGAAACTAACGGAGACAATGGATCCCAAAGTTATGCCCTAAGATCTCTCGTGCAGCCAGGCTGCTGCCAGTGCCACGCTACGGAGAGCTGGCCTGGCCCGAGGTGACTGGTGCATCGTCACGTAATGCTTATGAAGCGATTCTCTGTTACGAGACCTCCGCACAGCGCCGTGCTATCCATCGAAAGTATCGCATCATGGAAGCATATTTATCACGGAACGGAGAAAATGGGGAGCACGATTACGCCTTAGATATTTTTCAGACACACGTATGGTATACATTTCGTTCCCCTTTCCCGCCGGAAAAAGAAAGGGAGGAAGAATGCGTGTGCTAGAAATATTCGAGGATTCGAAGACGGTCGAAAAATTCCGGCGTTCATAAATCTAGAGATTTCCAAGATTTACAAATCCGATGATCCTGAATGTACGATTCTAAAGTTGCAGGAGCCGCTCCAAGGACTTCAAGTTTTGGGAACGTCGAAACCAAGGGATTTACAGATGCAAAAGCGTAGTGAAATATTTCGAGCCAAAGCTCCGACAATACTGCGGAAGTTTAATCGCGCGGAGATAGAGATCTGCTTCCAATCAATCGGAGAACTATATAATTTCGATCAACCGTTGCGTCTGCCAAGTCCCTGCAATTACTACGCGTAATCGACTCGAATTCCACGGGCACGCGGACAGCCGTAAGAACGAATGTACCGTTTGATATACCAATGTCCCGTCCGAATGGCAGCGCCGGTAATGAGGATACGCGTACCCGATAAATTTGCGCGAGACGGTAATAGGCCACGCGACGAAAAGGAGAGGAAAAAGGGAGAAAGACACTCGGATGCCCAGGCGTGCGCTCGCGTACGCCATGGACATAACTCAAGCGGTGGCTTTAAATGATTACGACACCGGTACTCTTTGAATACGTTACAAGAGGCGTGTTTAATACGAATGGAGTCGCGCGCGCGCGTTTTCGCAACCACGTCAGAGGGAACGCGAGTGTGCGAGACCGTGGAAAAAGTGCATCGCGCGCGGAACAATGGGAAGTCATAACGAGCGTCGGGAAAAAAGAACGGCGTGGATGATCTTATCGGGGCAACAGAGTCCGCCGCGATTCCGGTATTACGTAGGTACTGTTTTTCCCGAATTGTACTTGGAAAATCATCTTTTGCAAAAATTTTTCCGCCGGAATGATTCTTCGTATCTGCGTTTAATAGGACAATATTATTATTTCTCGAGCGGAGCGACTGACGCGAGCGTTTTGGAGCACTGGGAAGCGTTGGACTATATCGTTGGTCTATATCGAGCAGAGCCGCGGCATGCAGGTGCAGGAGCGCGGCGATTCCGCATCGTGAGACCGACAGAAAACCCGGACGGACCGCTTCGCTTCCGACACGCTTCGCCGCAGGGCGAGGAGAGCTCCGCGCGTTAAACCGACTCGTGTTAACCCTTTCGTACCGGAAAACCTGACTTAATCATGAATTAAAAATAGTTTCCTCCGCGAGAACCTTTTTCTCGCTCCCTTCGATAAAATTTTGCAGATAGATTGATTGCCACACTGTTAAACTCGTAGTGTCAAATTATACTTAATTTGAGTTATTTTTAACTATTCCATGGGTCGCCGTTGCTCCTATTCAATATTTCATTAATTTTCATTAAAAGGAAGGTAAAATTTTGACTAACATGGAAGTTAAGAATGTATCGGAGGTACAATCTTAGATAAAAGCGCATGAAATTTGAAATACTTGGATATCTCTGCCTTACGTAAATCTAGATGTAAGAAACTCAGACTATAATTAGAGTTTTATTTTTACTCCTAGAAAAGTATTTTTCATATTACAAATGTTTTTTTTTAACATTATTTCTAGTACTGATAGCATATTTTTGTCAGTTTATAATTTATTTCTTTAAAACGATGTAATGAAGATAATTGAAATTTAGTTGATAGTTTCATCTGTCTGTATACTAGATGTACAAGAAAAAGCATTGGTACCATTTCTTCAATGTTTTTATCCTACAAGATCGTCCCTTTTCATAAGAAATACGTGCGAAATCAGTGAAAATTAAAATCGTTATTATTTAGCAACTGTTTAGTGGATTCGTTTAAAGTCTTTTTGCAGCACATCAGGAAGACTAAAAGAACAATCTCACAAATTTTTATCGACTTGGACTATTTCGAGGATAGCTCCGATACATCCTTAAATTAGATAAAAATTAGATAAATTAACAACATATTGAGTAAGGCTTACTCAATGTGTCGCTAATTTTATCTCACTGTTTTCGTCAAATTAACCGAATATTCAGTAAGAGCAATGGCAACCCATAGGAGTTTACAGTGCAGATTGCTGTTATAATGACAATCAGGTTTTTGTAGGTCGCGGGAAAGTTTTTGTCGCGTCCGTCGATTTCCGCGCAGATTGCCTGTTCGAGAACGGCGATTCGCGAACGGCGGTCTTGCAATCCTGCGGATTTTTCTTTCTTTTTTTTTTAGCTGCAGGCGCGCGACGTTGCTACCACTCCCGACACTTTCCAAGCCGCGCGCGGCGATCGATACGCCAAGTCGCCCGCGGATTTGGGGACGACGAAAGAGGAAGCGGCACGGCGGATCGAGATATTGGGGAAGTACCGGAGGGACGGGACGCGCATGTGTCGCGCGTGTAGAGCGAGTGCACTCGCTGACCTGGGTTAACAGCCCGTCAAGGGCTACAATGCAACATTGTCTCGTCCCGCGCCACCGGCGGCAGGGAACGAAACACACCGTGTTTGTTCCGTTCCTCTTCTTTCCCCGTGGCTTATTCGCCTAGAGAAACAGGTCCTCCCGGCCTTTCTCGCGCCGCTTCTTTTCACGTTTCGTTCCTCGTCGTTTCCTTTGCCCGCCTCGTCGCGCGGCCCGCCGATACGGCGCCCTCGTTGAACGAGTTTTCTTCTACTGGACGGCCGCGACGAGCAGTCCCGGGACAACTCGAAAGGGACAAGTATGGGCCGTCGTACTTTGCGAACGGTATACTTGCAGGACCGCTCGAGAATTATAGAATTATCCCTGGACGTTGGCGCGAGCGAGAATTTACGTCGAGGACTAATCTCTATGGTTAAAACCTCGCAGGTTCGTAATATTCGATTTGATCCCCCACGTACGTGGAGTCACATTTTATGCGCGTTTTTTACATAAAAAAGAGACTAATGGCGCGTAAAATAAAATATTTTTCAAAGGGAAGAATGTGTCGAATGCCTGTGTTTTCCGCCGGGAATTTCTCAATTAAAATATTTTCGCCTCGCAGCCTCCCGTCTTTAGTATGCGTGCGTGTGCTCATTGAAAAAAATCCTAATATCTACCATTAACGGCGCTTTCGGCTGGAAAACGCAGAACGTGCTACAATTTCATTAAATGTCCCGTGAAGCGACGAATAATGCGAATAATCGTCGCGACGCCGCCGGTGCGTTTGAGAAGGCCACGTTAATAATCGCCAACAATTAACGCGCGAACTTTAACGCGCTCCTTGGAAAATATGGAAGTCATTCGTTTCCACCAGCGACTCGTAAATTCGACGCGTGCTTCTCTGGAAGAGAAAGAGAGAGAGAGAGAGGAGCTAACGCAGTGCCGGCGACAATGGAATTCCCGTGACCGTCCCTTGGATGATGTTATCGCCGGAAGCGAAACAATATACTGTAGCAATATAGGCGAAAAATTTACACGCGATAATCCGATGACACGAAGCAGCGTTGAAACAAGATTATTTAATTAAAATGACAGTAACTTGTCATTTTTGAGAAAACCATTCCTTAACATTGGAAAGATCGATGAACAGAGTAACTGAATTGTTTAGATTGAGAAATCGAATTCCACAAACGTTAACAAAATTCTGCTCGTGATTTAAATTAATCAAATTTGAAAAGATTAGATTTGATTGGAGACTTACTGTACCGAAATATATTTTAATTAATGATAATGAACTTGATTTTATATCGACGTGCCAGAAAATCAATTTCAATTTCGTGGAGGAATCTATTGTCGATTAACCAAAGCACGATTGCAGCCCTGCACTCTCGCGTGATCGCGAGCGCCTCGTCTTACTCGCGTCTTCCATCGCATCTGCACATGGAAGTACGTCTCATCGCGAAGAACGCTCGCACGTTCGCTCACTCGCAAGTCGCAGCGCGGCGCGAGTCGTGACACAATGTGAAACGAGCTTGTCCCTGGCCCATATAGCGTAGGTAAGCTCCATCCGCGATTGCGTAACCGCGTCCGATAGTAGAACGCCGCGAGTCGCAACCGTGGCATTTTCCAGCGTACTGCATACTTCGCGAGCGTAGTTTACTGCAATTGCGGCGCGTAAAAAATTCAGAAACAAGAGAGAGAGAAAGAAAGAGAGAGTGAAAATTTTTCATCACTTTGCAATATTACGTGACATTAACGCACAGCGAGATTTAATATAGAAAGTACCAAAGCGAATCGCACGATTGTTACCTTATTAAGAACAGCCAATGCTGTTTAGGTATCTCAGTAATAATTCACATTCTATTTGCGCGCGTAATATTTCCTTATTTCTGCTTGCACGCCGGTTATCGCCGTTTCCAAGGTATCGCGGGCTCGTTATGGCATCTCGCGTAGGCTAAAGCGTACGAAGGACAGAGAATAACATGCGTTACACGTGCTTTCACAAGGTTTTCTATGAACGCACGCGAATAAAGGACATAAACGTCACCGTTCGTGATTTAATGGAGGAGAGGAAGATTCGACAGCCTCTTCGACGGCTTTTTGACGACTCGTGCACGGCCGCGGTGATATTAGAAAGTTCACGCGGCCACTTTTAAAGCTCGCCATATATTATTTACAACGGGAGCGGCTATACTTGGCCGCCTTCGTCATTAGACACTTAACCATCGCGGATCTAGCGTGTTCTTAAATACGTCCCGGTGAAACGGCGCGCGATTCGCAGAATTATTACACTCCCGGAGAAATTTTACACCATCGGGTGGATCGTGAATTTCGCGCGGGTTACTCCTTTTGGACGTGCGCCACGACGACAAGCCAAGAGAGCCGCGTAATGCTGAAACTCCAAGATATTGCACGACGTTTCTCGCTGCCCGCGCTGAAAACCGATAATTATATGCTCGCATTTTATTCGTAGGCTAATTACAAAAGAGCTCACTTATTCGGCGCGAAACGCATAGACCTTCGGAGAAACGACCGACGCCTTTCAAAGCAATTAGACTTTAAGTTATGAAAATGGCTAAACTTTACGTCTTATCGAACATCGACTCGCGCAAACGAGAGGATACAAAACATCACTGAGAGAAAAATATAGTCACTTTGGGACCCAGCTATAATTTTGTAATACTTCCAACAACAAATATGATTAATTTAACTATATGCATAATTATCGTTAGAAATACTATAAAATTG
>VBVR01001976.1:11404-25862 GCA_011638315.1 Tetramorium parvispinum
TACAATTCTGAAAGAAATAAGATTATTATAATAGAAATTCTGGTTATTGTAATAGAACTCAATACTTTATAACTTATAATAACCAGAACATTTGATTACGACTACAAGATTTTTCTGATTCGTCCGTTTATAACCGGAATTTTTTTTCAGTGTAACTATATTTTTCTTGTGGTGATTGATAGTTGACGTGATACTTAATGCAAAATTAAACGTCTCTGAATTAACGCATTTCAATATATTTCGATATTTGCAGCACTCGTCTCGATTTTACAATAAATTAGAATTAGCTCGTTCTCGCGACTACATCGTCGATGATGAGTCGCGATAGCGACGTCCATCGGCGATGAGCCAATCTCTCGTGAGTCACTATATAATTCCCAACATTCGCCTCCGCCGCTTCGTAAACTAATAACATGTTCTCAATTTCACTGTCATAATCGTGATTTTCTCGCAACACGAATCGCACCATAATTGATCTGCGGAGACTGATGCAGCCTCGTCTTCGATTACGCTTAGAGAACCCGAAGAAAATCTCTCATCGTTATCTCACAGCAATTTCATTCTATACACGATAATTATGCGCAATGCATTGTTATTACACCCGATGCGCCACCATTATCGCGTACACTTTTAATGGCAGATTACTCGGGAGATTTGAATTCAATCAATACTGAATTCATCCTCCGCAGGATGCGGCAGTGATAAACATGAAAAAGACGGTGGCAAAATTTATCGCTGAAATTTCGTTCATTAGCGGACGCAATATCCTGTACAGACGCGCGATCGTTAAGCACGTGTCAGCACATCGACGGAGATTGCTTCCGCGCTAATTCTCGCCGTTTGTAAATAGACGATCGATCGGTTTTTACTCGGATTTTTTTCTCTCTCTCTCTCTCTCTCTCTCCTCTCGCGCGCCGTGACGGCGTACGCGATCATACGCGACGTTGCAGGCGCGTAACCGCGGCCGATCGGTCGCAAGTCGATAAATTATGTAACTTAATGCCGTTACCTCGGTGTAGAAATGCGCGTGTAGCAAAACGAATTAATGGCCGGCGATCCTCATCGCCGGATGCAAATACGCGCAACCTCTCGACCGCGGAAAATTTACGACGGCTTAGCGAGAGACGACGTCCGAGCTAAACACACCTCCCGATCTCGATCTCGATGATTCGTCCATTCCGCGGCCGCGCGACTCAGGAGACGCGAACGCGTGTTTTAAAGATCTGCGAGATCGCGGACACGGCTCGTTTCTCGCGCGCGGCTCGTTTTTCGTTTCGCCTCTTCTAATAGACCGGCGAGAGTTAATTGCGCCGTGGAATTTCTAGCCAGCGCAAAGGTGCACGTGTGTGCATGAACAGCAGTGGGAACACCACGACTGTAACAAGGTGTTCTAAACCCTACTCATTCCTGCACTTAACCCCTGATAATATTACGGTTCAAGTCGCTCGACGCTCTGATTGGCACAACAGTAAGACCATTTCCGAAGAATGTGTCGTAGAACGTGATAATTTACACATACACTGAAAAAAAACTTCTGGTTAAAAACGGACGAATCAGAAAATCTTGTAGGACGATAAAATATTTTGGTTATTATATTAGAAATTCTGGTCATTATAACAGAACTCAATACTTTTAATCAATCCTATAAAATTCTTCTGATTCGTTCGTTTTTAACCAGAATTTTTTTTCACGTTAGAATCTCCACACTGAAAAAAATTCTGCTTATAAACAGACGAATCAGAAAATTTTGTAGAATTGATGAAATATTTTGGTTATTATAATAGAATTCAATACTTTATAACTTGTAATAACCAGAATATTTGATCAATCCTACAAGATTTTTCTGATTCGTCCGTTTTTAACCAGAACTTTTTTCAGTGTGCAAATATAGAAATGAAATACAATCTAAATATTAATAATTACAAAAACGTAGTCAACTAATTGTACTTAAATACAAATAATATAGCATGTAACCAACTAATAATATAATAAAAATACGATTAAAAAGTTTCTTTATCTTTTCACGGCGTAAATAAAATGGCGAATAGAAGATGATATCTGAATGTCACAGTGTTATCGCACTTAATTACGAATTACGATGTCACATCATCTTCGCACTTAATGACACACCGCAACATCCTCCTTGATGCGCGTGTAATCCGCATTTTAATATCTCGTACCCGCTTGAATCATCGTGATTCGAATTTTTCTGCAATTTGCGAATTACCGCAAGATGACAAATATCCTCGCGAGTCATGGAAATCGGCTTCCGTTTAACTCCTCTTCTAACACGGTATCAAATGCGGACACAGCCGCTCTATATAATTTGTACTGATGCAATTAAGAGTGACGCATCTTTATATTCACCGAGTACGATTTACTGGATTTGTAAAATATCAATGAGCGAAATACAAATTATCGGGAATCACATAGATCTTCCAATCGATAATATATCTATCCAAACCTTAAAAGTTTCAAAAAGTTAACTTAAAAAAATTCAACACGATATAATCTTTCATAAATAAAAAAAATTGATTTGTTAAATTTCTTCAATCTCGATTGAATTAGACTGAATGCTCGATCGAAGATATTTGACGTTAGAAAAATTCATTTTTCCACACTCGCGCCTAACTAAATCTCGCAACCTGCTACGTGCGAATCGTTTCCGCATCATTAATATTCACGGAAATGACGTTCCCGACTGTGGTACAACGCAAGTACGAAAAACGAAGGTACTCCGGCTGCAAGGTGGATGCCCGTTACGTGACCACTTTCGATTTAATTCAAGTCCAAGGCGACAGGGTATTCTGCTCGCGGGGACAAGTTGTTCCGCGAATGTCTATAGCGCCGATCGAATGTTAAGCCGCGTTTCTCTCCCTTCGTTTTTCACTCTCATGCGGTTATCGACCTTCGAAATGCACCGCCGGATATCACATGCGCTATCAGCGCGTAGCACGCGATCGAACAAAACATATCAAGACTTCTTTTGGACACATGCAACACCGAGAAAAATACTTTTTGTTTCCCTCGTCGCATTAGGCATTTCATTACCTAAGATCTCCGTAGTTATGCGATTTATTGACTTAATTATCAATTATAAGTTATACAATCATTTATTTGTTAAATACTCTGTCTCACGTAATATTCTAAAATATATAAGGAATAGAGAATAATTTAAAACGTTCATTAAAACGTCTTTTTTTTATAAATAAATCAATAAGTATAAATATTTTACTTCAAAGCGAGCAACTTCTCATATACCATGTATCATTAAAATTTGAAATACACGTTATGCAACACTGACATTTGCAAGTATCAACATTTCCAAAGCACTTATCATATAGACAGTACCCTTATTAAAATATTAACGCTCCTATGGTATCATATGACATCTATATCTCAGTACTCAGTTTCACTAACATTAATTTATCGTTAAACACTAAATTATTCGTGTTATTTCGAATAAGTCTATAAAACTCCCTTTTCTCCTTAATATAATAAAATCAAAATCAAATTTTATGTTATGAAATAATATCTATTTTCGATAAAGAAATAAGAAAATATTAAAGCGGGAGAAATTTAAGAAAGAAGATGTCGCTCGCCCATCGCGGGCGAACCTCGACAGACGTGACGACGAATTTTTCGCGAATGCGCGTCCCGAATTAAAAATGCTCCGCCTCGAGCGCGAGCCTTCGGTATAAATCGCGTTTCCTACCGACCGGAGGAAAGCAGAAACCATCGAGGAGAACGAGGGAGGTCCAACTTCTCCCGGCGGAGGTTTAGCCCGCTCTAAGTAGAAGTCTGGACACCATCGCGCGGCCACGACGGAAGGTCAACGCACTTCGGCCAAGGACACATTCTAGACCCACACACAGGGACCTCCCTCGTAACGAACTACCGCACACGCACGCACACGCACTGACGTACGGCATCGGCTCTCACGCACACACATCGAGCCTCGCGTCCCGCTTGTTGCGACTATGCACCGCGCTGTTGGTGTGCGCGCGCGCGCGAGTAAAAATGCATGCGTGCGGCAGCGCGTGCGTGAGAGAACCACTGTGATATATTTGGTTGCCGAAGCGAATACGGTGCGCCAGTGCACGATTTTTTTCCCTCCTCCGGTTCCGATATTGTTGCTGCTCTTTTTCACTTCGATCTGTTTCATAAAGTTTTTTGTTTGACGTAAATATTTTTTTACGTTAGCTGTTATATTGTTGTGCCATATTTTTTTTTCGCTGGCTCCGCACTTTTCACTCCTACGCGACGCGGGTTTATTATTTCATTGAAATGAAGCCTGCGTTAATAAATCGTATTGATTAATGTTGATTAAACAATAACGTTACAGCCTCGGCGTAATAATTATTATGAATAATAACGCTGACTTTAATGGAATTCCGTTATTGACTTTCTAATTTTAAAACTGCCGTTTTGCATTAAATAACAGTTAACTTCCAGATCATATCTGAGACATTGAAACTCGTATTCATCTATTCACTTCACTTACAAGGTAAACTTGACTCCGGAGTTTAATCGAGCGAGTGCTATCGGGATTTACGAGACGGGTGATAAGGGGCGGATAGCAGATAAATATATAAGAATCTTCGTTTGCGGATAAGGACGCAGATCAATTGAATTTTGATGGCTCGCAGGAATCGTAATAAAACGCAATGCCATTTTATAGAGTATCCTACTGCGCGCCTACACGTTACTACGTGACATTTAGTGCTAATAAATCTATACGTTCCATAAGAACATTATAGCAGTACGGTATATATCGCCTACACGAAGACTGCGAGCATTGTTACTCGGCGAGAGATACAATGTACCTGTCTAAACGTAACGCACTACCGGAATAGAAAGAATTCTCCCCGCGATGAACACCCCAAAAAAAAAAAGTATTTTACGTTCAAAATGGCTTTTCCTATAATCTCATATTCTAAGCTCACTGTTTTACAGCAAACATATTCCTCTTTCAAGAAAGTGAAAAATACTTTTTTCTCTCTTAAGGCTCCTGGTCCCTCGCCGACCATATTGGCAATCGTGACGTCAGAAGCGAGAAATTACATATTGAAAATTTTTGCAACGTACTGTCAAATAAAAAGGTATTTGAATGAAAACACCCTGTAGCTTGCTGTGGCATACGTGTAAAATATACGGGAAACTAAGATTACCGAGGAACACACAACGTAGAAGACACAGTGTCTGTCTCTTTCCAGAGTTGTCAAATCACGTGTGTATTCGTGTGTTTGGTTACCTATGTATGTGACTACGCTCTGTATCAAGTTCATTTTATATATAGTGTTTTTAAGAATTGTGTCCTGTATATTTTACAAGTGTGTTAAAGCGATCTACAGTGTGTTTTCATCTAAATATCTTTTTACTTGACAGTACGTTGAAAAGTAATTTTCGTGTAATTTCTCGCTTCTAACGTCATGATTTCCAATATGGCCGGCGAAGGACCAGGAGTCTTAAAGATGTTCTGGCGTTAACATTGTTGCATTGAAAATACTGTAGAACTTTTATAGATTGTTTCCATTTGTTATCTGAACGTGGTTAAAACCTGAAGCCGATTCTTTAACTGGTTCACGAGTTATTGTACTTCTAATTTTTACATGTGTTCTTATAGAAAAACAGACATTAGTCTCTTTATATGAATAAAATAATAAAGAAGCAACATTGCCAATGTTCTGAAATTTGATTTTTAAGTAAATCAAACATTGAGCAACGTCTCTAAAAAAAAGTTTAAATCGATTCACTATCTCATTATCGAGTTATTGATAAAAATACAAATGCAAAGTTTTGAAAAAAAGTTATAGTGTACACATAGAAAAATGTTCATTCTACAGACGAGAAAAGCAATTACTTATTTTATTTTATTTTGCTTAAATAATAGTTTTCTTCAGATAAGAATGTTTTCTTAATAATAATTTAAAATGTACTTGTTACAAGTCCAGAATATGTTTTAAGTAAATGTGATGCTTATGATGACTTTATGATAGATTTGCGTATATATAAACTTACTAAATACTTAGAACAAGTATATTTACTCGTAGATAGTATAGATTTTTCTGTGTGTACCTATTAATTGCCGAAACATGACCAAATATCATATTAAATGACATTGTTTAAAACATTTACACGATATGAGCACATTTAATGCATATTTCAATCCTTAAAAGCACAGAATTTTATCAATTTTATATTGAAGTAACTTATTTTGCCTAGAATTGTATAGCCAGAACATCTTTAAATATTCTTATTTATATTTTTTTTTTCTTGATTTCAGAGGAATCTTTTTGAGGTCAATATAAGTGTAAAATCCTCTAACAAGATTTGAAGGATTCCATGTATATAAAAAAAAATTTTTTTTTTGGTGAATATATCGCCAAAGTCGAAAAATTGTACGCGTAAATCATCGTACAAGCGAGGTTATCGCCTTTCTTTTTTTTCCCTCCTTGCACGGAAGATGCATAAATCGCGTTGCGGTCATTCAGAAAATACACGCGGCCCGATACGCGGATTTTTCCCTATATCCGGCGGAACTTTTTTCTAGTACACGGTATGATACGGACGTGCTGCGTGCGACCGACCTACACCGAGCGCGGGAGCCGTGGCGGGGACAAAACGTGCTTCTGTCTGGATGCTGATATGAATAATGTATCGCACGGGGTCGCGGCACTAAGGGACGGGGAGAGGGGGAAGAGGGAGCGAAAGAGGAAATTAGAGTTGGATACGCACAGGATTATGAAGGCGGCGATATACGGTCGTAGCGAGAAGCACGGGAGAAGGAAGAGAGCCCTCGACACACACGAGGGAACCGGTCGGTGAAAGAACGCGACGAAAAATGAATATTTCGCGGGGCATAGATACTCGGCGTACATTAAAAATTTATACACACAGTCGGATCACGGCGTAATGTTATCTGTGCTTTGTGTTTCTATTGGAGATCATGTTCGGAGAGGCTCGGCAGACAAAATTATCGCGGACTAAATTTTTGCGCTAATTAATAGACGTGGGAGTCGCGGATAGCGGGGGAATAATAATTTTCACACTACAGCGACTACTGGGAGTGCCCAGAATTTACAGGCTGCTCGCTCAGCATTAGCCTAAAAAGATACGTAACATCGAGCCTCGGCACGAACAACAATATTGTCATGATGTCCACTTGTATTTATTTGCAATGTAAATTTGCATAAATTTGAAAGATCAGGAAGGAATTGATATATCAACATTAAGATGTTAATTTAAGAAGTGAAATAATCTCACAATTTGTTTGCAATTTATCCGAATTTATCCGTCTTCTCATAATCGCGAATCGAGTCGGAGATACTGCAGAACTCGAACTCGAGGAGCGAGAAGATGCGCGTTAATGGGTCGCGGAAGCCGCTAAAATTAACGAGATAATGTGCCGCGTAATAACGGCATAAATATCAGTTTCAGCCAGTAGCGAATCGTACGTGTTCGCGAAAAGCGCGTAAACAGGCTCTCAGACCGGACCTAACGAAGAGGTGCGTTCCGTGTAATTAGTAATTACGGCGAGCCCGCGAGCGAGCGAGCGACCAGTAAACTGGTTACGAACGATCGATCCATCGATCCAAGGATTCACGGAGCAGCAGCTTGGCAGACAGGTTACTTAAATTTAATAAGACATTGATATATTTGCATTCGGCATCAAACGGCGTAAGTGCCCGATGCTTACACAAGTTACCGAGTATAATTAATAATTATAATTAGGATATAATAACAGGAAGGACGATAGCGGTACATTATCAAGAAAATTGATAATAATTGCAAATAATTAATTAATTAGAATTATCTCTTGCCATTACAGCGAGAGAACATCATTTATGGCGTTGTAAAAAAATTTTGATCGCGTAAAGTGATTATTAGAATACTTAATAATTTTACGATTTTATTTTCCACTCGCTACTATTTTTTCCAGACATCATAGCAAGAAGTATTCAATGTATCCAAGGCGACAGATAGTCCGTATCTCGATGGGAATATCGTGAGCATCTCCAGATCGCGATGAGCATGCCGAACGCGTATCTCGGGACAAGAGAGACCGGCTATCGCGCAAGAACCGCGTCTAATCTCGCCCTGAGAGAGAGAGAGAGAGAGAGAGAGAAAGAGAGCGACCCTGAGAGCGAGGAGCTGAAGGCTCTCCCGCTATCGGCGCGAGGAACGCTATCGAGCGGGAATAACACGCGGGAGTTCGCTTCGTCGGATGAATTCCTGCGGCGTGTCGTAACAGGCAACAGTGGATCGACGTCGTCGACCGAGGCACTTCTCTTTCTCTTTCTCTCTCTTTCTCTTCCTCCCGCTGCTCCCGAGGGACTAATTTGTGCGTGCGCGAGGTAATATGCGCGTATACGGGGTGTGGCGAGAGAAAATGTAACAGGTCCGCATTCACCGTTGTTGGGTTAGCGCGATTTGTCATTGTCAAAGAAGGAGAAACGGGGAGAGAGAGAAGGAGATCGCGGTAGCGCATAAAATATAGAAATATAGAAATGCAGAGGAAAGAGTAGTAAAATTATACGAATAATTCATATCATTGTAGCGTGATAATGTGCATATTACAGTTACGTGCATTATTTAGTACATTCCTTTTTTTATCTCGCTCAGTATATCAAAGTTTAGCTCTGCGAGCATCGAGCAACACGATACTATGATTCAATGCGAAAAAATATCCAGCTTATAGAGCATCTAATATTAATCGTTAAAATGTTTCCGAGAGAAACAAGAGATTACAATTAAAAGAGACGTCGTACGAAGAGTATCAGCTTCAGATTTTTTTTTTTTTTTCCAGAACAGCGGTCTGTCGCCGTTCGTTCTGCTATTTTAGGACACCCTAGTACCTGGTCGCGCGCATATGTGCGTGCGTGCATGCGTACACGCACGGCCGGTCACCCTTGCGTGTCCAACCCTACGAATAGCGCGGGCTACGTGCCCGGTGTGGGTGTCATCGTCGATGTTATCGGGCGGATCCAGGCCTCCCTTCTCTCTCTCTCTCTCTCTCTCTCGGCGAGAAAAATCTACGAAGAGCTACAGAACGTTCCACAAGAGCTGGATTTTTCCAGCGAAAATCTGCTCGGCCTTCCTCGTTGTTGAGTTAAACACCGCGGCTAAGTGGACTAAGACTTTTAATTAATACTCGAGCCCTAAAGCCTCTTAAGCATG
Source organism: Tetramorium parvispinum (assembly GCA_011638315.1). Taxonomy (NCBI): domain Eukaryota; kingdom Metazoa; phylum Arthropoda; class Insecta; order Hymenoptera; family Formicidae; genus Tetramorium; species Tetramorium parvispinum. The sequence goes on from VBVR01001976.1 coordinate 20,585, forward strand.
TTAATTTACCATGTAAATGTTCAAGTTTCCATGTTAGCCCTTCTTCAGCGATCTCGCGAGTTTCTCACTTATTCAACAACTTTGATAGTCAAGCCCGAAATTAGAATTCCCTCGAGGCGAAATTCGTTGCGACAAATCGACGAATCCGAAGCACATTTCTATCATTCATTTTCATTCATGAAACGTGAGCTCTTCCAGGAAGCTCCAATTTCCATGTTAAATAGTTCTACGATTGTGACTGATTGAAAACTTTCACGGGAAGAAGTCAATTAAAAATCCATTAAAGAATATTCCATAATAGTCTTGTGTGAAACACCTTGTATACCCGCGGTAAGAGTCGATAGATGCGAGACCAGCCGAGGCGGTTTGCACGAGCTAGCCGAGGCTAGCGTACAGGCAACGTAGAGAGGCTCACTTCGTCGCCATGGGTTCTTTAACCCGCGAGCGTATGTACGTGTGCGTGCGTCCAGGTGATCCCACCGTGACCCCGTGCCGATCCACGGTGACGTTGGCCAAGGTTAAGAAGCGAGAACGAAACTGTGCTCGCCGGCGGTGAAAAGGGAGGCACGCAGGTTGAAAAATCTCCGATACCGTTCAGCGACTTGTCAGAGAATAATTACAGAGCATGATTGATATTTGCGAATAATAGCGAAAATACGTTTGAGAAAGACTTAAGACCGAATCGCAATCAGAACACCTGAAGATTTAATTAATCTCTCACTGTCTCTAACCCACTTTTTCAACAACTCGGAATTATTAAAATAGCAAATTAAAAGTTTAAATAAAAAAGTTAAATTTCTTAAAAACGTGAGCTAACGCTACTTCCTTTCAACCGTAACAGTTGTCATAACGCAAATCTTGATATTTTTCTTCCATAAACAAAATTTAATTAGAGAGAAGTAAAAAGTTTCATTGCACAAATAAAGTACAACGTGCCACGAACAGCTTAGAATATCAAAATAGTCACGGTCGACTTCACTTTTTTTATTGCGAAATAAAACAAAAATATATGTGCAATTTATGCTGTCGTAAAAGTAATTTTGTCCGCGGAAAGACAAACTATGTTGCGGCGGGAGTGTGTTCCGCGAAGTTCGTCGATCGGAAAATAGAAAGGGGACGTAGGCGAAAACGCTACTCAGGATACTCCGATAGCTTTCGACGAAACGAAAAATGCGCACGCGTATCGCCCCGGTCTTTCTCGTCGAATTGCATAGTTTCGCAATGTAAATTTACAAGTTAACGATCGTGGTTTTACATAACGGTAGAGCCCACGCGATATCGCGTGGCGATATTTTTTTGCCGTTTGCGAACAATGTAATTAAAGTGTCATTGAATTATCGATTAATTGTATTTGCCGGATTATTGACGCGTAGCGAGAAATAAAATGAAAATAATAATACGAGGAAGCAATAATTTAATTCCTCCGTCTCTTATTAATCGTGGAAATGTAGTTTTCTAATATAAAGCATCGATACTGTTAAACAGCGCGCGACGTGCCAATATCTCTGGAACTGGAATAACCTGATCTCGTTGCTGCAGCTCTTTGAAAGCAAAAAGAAACACACGTTCTCAGATGTATTTACCTTTCTACTACAGAGTTACAGAATGACACGGCCGATCGTGCTACAGCTGAGAGATCGCGACAAGTCGAACGTGTTACTGGTAGGAAGCATAACTCAGCTCTTCCTCCGTGTAGCGCCGCGACATCGGACGCACCGATGCACAAACCGGTGCACGGAGACGAGGAGACGGCCACGGGTTGCAAAATTCCGCCGATGGAATCGCGCTCGGTGGCTTCCGTCGACTCTGCTCTATCGAGGATCGACCGCAGGAATCTAGCGTGAAAAGCACCACGCTGGGAGAGTTCCTCAGTCGGCCGCCTGTATGCGCAGGAAGAGGGACAGGGAGGATGTGAGAGTGAGTGAAAGAGAGAGAGAGAGAGAGAAAAGCAAAGAGAGAAGGATGGATAGACTAGTCAGGTCCATCCTGGGTTCGAAGTCCGGCGTGGTCTCGTATTGGAGCGTCCCTTTTCTCCCTCGCTCTCTGCTCCTCTCTATTTCCCTTCTCTTCCTCTCTCTCTCTCTTGTTCTCCTCTCTCCGTCAACTCATAGTCGTCCTTCTCTTCTTCTCCTTCATCGTCGTCGTCGTCGTCGTCGACGTCGTCGTCGTCGTCGTCGTCGTCATCGTCGTCGTCGTCGTCGTCGTCGTTGTTGTCGTTGGTGCTCTTTGCCGGGGTAATTGCACCCTACCAAGGCCGACAGCTGATGCAGCCACCACCACCACATGCGCGTTAGGTGCCTACGACCGTTTGCAGGACGCGCGTGTACAGGGATATAGGTGGTCGTGATAGTGGTTGTGACGATGATGATGGTGATGGTGGTGGGAGACGGCGGCGGCGGCGGTGGTGGTGGCTCGTAGGTGTGCGAGAGGCCTGCTCTTTGTGTTTACGCGCGTTTGCCGGGTCTCTACCTTCAGGTAGAAAACGACGTAAGCTGCACCACCTCGGCGGGAAGGTGAAACGGGAAGAAGGGATCCACCACCCGGCGCACGACGCGGTAAACATCGGCTCCGCCATCTTTAAACACCCCGCGACATTCGTCGCCGCTACGTGTGGGCTCGACGGCTCGAGCCCTAAATATTTGATCGCGACGCGGAAACTCCGGGCTGCGAGGCTGGGAGTCGGCGTCGTCGCGAGCGGGAATTGGAGTCGATGGGAATTTTGTCGGGCCTCGGATTTCGATGGACCGAGGGAGGCGCGCAAAGGTCTCTTTCCACATTTCGCCCAGGAATACAGTTATTTAAAAGATTTATCCATATATGCAACGTTTCTCTAGAGCCGAACCTTTTAAAGTTAGGGTTTTTACACTGAGAGAAAAATATAGTTACTTTTGGACCACAATTTTATAGTATTTCTAATAATAATGATGCATACAGTTAAATTAATCATATTCATTGTCGGAAATATTATAAAATTATGGTTGGGTCCAAAAGTAACTATATTTTTCTGTCAGTGCATATTTCTTTTTATAAATTTCTGCATGGATATCTATACGACATTAAAGTTTTCAATGATCATACTTAAGATTTTACGTTTTAATTCCAGTGATTTTTAGACGCTCACGGGGCCACTTTCGAGACAGATAATGTGCGCTATTTATAGTACTATCGAGAGCATCGTATAACTAGCAGTACGATAATCAGGCGCACAGAGAGGTACGACCATTAAACGCGAGTTGTCAATCGTCTCTCTCAATTACAATGGTCGTCAACTAACGGCTTAGCTGCGAACAAACGTTGCAGGATGCAGCGATGGCAATCCGATGTTAAACCAGGGGATATGCCTATGACACGTGTGTACAATACGCGCGCGGTGTGATAACGTTACGAAATAGATATCAATTAAATATATCTAACTTACGTTGGTGGCGCGATGAGATCCCCTCGATTAATATTCGAGGCAATTAACAAATAAAAGATATTTGCACGCAACATACATACAGGCAAACACGAAAGGGACAACATTTACAATCGCGTTTTGCAGATGCTCGTTTTAATGTCGATGCAATTACGACGTAAATATTAATAAGCGGCATTAAAGATATTAATAAACATCTGCGAAACGCGATTGTAAATATTCAGTTTTCCCCGTTTGCCCCGTTTGTGGGTAATACCTTCGGTCGAACGCAGGAAGTGGAAGCGGACTTCACAGAAAAAAAAAAAAGTAATAAAGTTAAATTATACCAGCGATTTTTCTCCTGCCTTAGATGTTCTGTCCAATTTCGTAAAGGAAGTCACAAACGGCGGAATATGCGCGACCGCGTTAGCATGCGCAGAATCTGCGAGCGTGTTATTGACTCGGCGTTGAAAGCTGTGGCGAAGATAAAGAGAGAATGAAACTGAGAAGGAAGAGCGAAATACAAGAGCAATAAAAGTTTCGACGAACAAAACGTCGATTGCGACACTTATTAATCCAGAAAAAAGACTGTAATCAATTGCAATCACGAAACAACTTTATAGTGGAAAATCATAATAAATCAAGTAATATTTCTCAAGTGCAAATTACACAATTTCTCGTGAACTTTGTTATTCGTGTTATCGTCGTCAGTAATTGTTACTATTTTTTATATTTCGATTTAAAATCTGTAAAGTTGGCGTTTTAAAATATGAATTTTTACAAAATTGATATGACATTCGACCACAATTTGTCCATAGATAACTTCTTTGTTTATTTTTCAAAAAAAATAAAAATAAAAAATGTTTATTATCAGCACTCCTAAATACGTTTTTCCCAAGAATAAAAACGACATTCACAAACGACAAATATGAACAAATTGTGAACAATCAAATGTCATATCGATTTTGTAAAAATTCGCATTTCGAGATGTCAACTTCGCAGACCTTTGGATTCAATAATGACAAATAATTATCAAACTGTTATCGACTGACTCGGTTATTTTATTCTTAGAAAAATGAATGCTTTTCTTTTTTCTTTCTCTCTTCTCTTTTCGCTTCTATTTTCATATTAATTTGCTTCGTTCCTTCTTTATCTGTTTTACAGCCAAAATGCATCTGGCCAGTTAGTGGTCAAACGAGTTTTCTTCCGGTCCAATTTCGCGGATATCTACTGCGTTGGCGAGAGGCGCTTGTTATTGAATGTGCCCTAGGCTTCGCAGATGCTCGACACGACCCTGAAAACAGCTGTCCACCGAGAATTGAAGAAGCAAATTCGTCCACTCTTCTTTATTTATGAAAACGAGAGCCATAAAGTGTCATGACAAACGACGCGGTCTTGGTCCCCGCAATAACAAGATTAGTTGAAATCGAAATACAAACAAACAGGACAGGCAAAGGAAAACATGAGAAAAAGAAGATAAAAACCTTTAAAAATACCTGCTGATAATTTCAGCGATTAGTTATCTAAATATTAAAGTATCAAAGAATACTCGAGAAATACTCGTGAAACTACATAGGATAAGATTACATTACAAACTAATGGGATGTTTTGGAATTTCAAGTAGTACAAGTATTCCTATTGTGATAGCGACGAATGTAATTGAAAAAGAAAATCCTACCGAGCGATATGCGAAACTCGCGAAGAAGTTTGAGAACGACGAGAGCGAGACGGGACAAAAAGAGCGAGCAGCAGCGGGAAGAAAAGAAAACTGGCCACCACAGGGAGATAAACGCGATGACAAAAGGAACAAAGGACACGCGAAAGGAACAAACAAAGCGGAAGCGAGAGGAAAGGAGGCACAAAAGAGCGACCGGGGGGCTGTCT
>VBVR01001977.1:0-19771 GCA_011638315.1 Tetramorium parvispinum
ATATATATGTATATATAATTATGTACAGATGATATATGCCATTAAAATTTATTAAATAAAATGAGAGAGAAAACCAATAAGTTTATTTAGATTAAATTTTTTCTGAATTGATTAAAAAACGAATAATATAAATTTTTGTGCGTTTCCCTTTGTTTCAAAATATAAAAATTAAAAAAATACATTTTATACATTGACAATTTATATTGACTGATTTATACATTGACAAATTTTGACAGGTTTTTTTGCAAAAAATCATAGAAGATGATAATAAAATTTTTATGAAATTGGCAATTCTATTATTAATCAGCCTTTCAAACGAGCGATTTGCGTATTTCGTGAAAAATTGATGGATATCAAATAAAGTTCTATCTATGTGAAGAAATTAAATTCATCGATCAATAATCTATTATCTCCTCCATTGGCTTTTCTTCTATTTCTATATTTTATTAATATTAAATGACTTTAGTCATTCTCATTGTTTTGTTAGGGTATAATTTTTTATGTATCATAACCGTCATTATTTAATTTTTTATTACATTTCTTTTGAATTAAACAAAAATATAAACGCGCGAGTGTTATTTTTTATTTAAAATAATTTCTTTCAACATTTATACATTGATTTATACATTGACAATATATGATAGTAATAAATATTCAATATTATTATTGTCTATTAAAAATAACTTTTAAATTACTTTCACTTTATTAAGTGAGTTGTCAAACAAATCTCTCAAGTTTTCTCGTATATATTTTCAAGAAATGTTTCTTCTGCATCACTTTTAGTAATTTAAGTTTGAAAAATGATAAAAGATTATACAAAGTGTATACTTTTCCAACTCGAATTTATTTGTCTGAAATTGCAAGTTCAGGAGTCACTCTTAAATGCTTATTCCAATAAAATTCAAAACATTTTGTAGGATACTTATACAAATGCTTGGATTATTTATCGCAGAAAATTTTGTTGAATATGTATATTGAGTCTTTATCAAATACTAATATATTTTCATGAAAATCGTAATATACACTATTTACGTTACGTTTATATATTCTATCTGAGATTACTTTTACATAACTTTGTTTTATGACATACATATGTAATGCGACATAAGATTAATGATTTCATGGTCATTAAAAACTATGTGACACTCGATATATCAGACTTATGTTTACTTATCATAAGCGAACGAATCTCACAAATCTTTATTATAGTAGGTTTATTCTCATGTCGTGACAAACAATAATTCAGTTTTGCGTGACTGAATGTTATTTCATATCTAACATTTTACTAGAACTATCGGTGAAAGTCACGTCTTTATTACTTCTACAAAAACTTCCAATCGCCTAAATCTCGTTATTTTTTCAGAAGCACTCGTGTATCACGATTTCTTTCATGTTATGTTGCAAATTGCTATAAATATTTATATAAGTAATTTATGAAAAAGTGATTTATGAAATTATAAATTTGGAAAGGCTTAGTCCAAATTTCCGAAAGGATTATTTCAAATATTTTCAAGCTATGACAGAATGACATTAAATTTTAAATTTTTCAATGAAAGTACCTCATCGTAATGATAGTGTGCAAATTGCTTCTGACTGCCTTCAGATAAACGGAGAAAAGGTTGCTTTTATTGATCTGTAGTCCAGCCTCTTGTGCTGGCGCTCGCATTGCTTGATATATTTTCTCTACTTCATCAGCTTGATACATGTTCGGAATATCTCCATTATTTAGGATGTTGTTTAAATCTTCTAGCATGGAGTCATTCTTTATCTACAGAAACGTATAATTTCGTGAAATATCTCAGAGGTATGATTTATATAACAGAATTTTGTGTTGGTTAGAAAACTACAGTTATTATAAAGGCGCTATTACGTAATAATTAGTGTACTATAAGCACTCTAAATAATAATCACTTCAATATATCACTTCCGAAACTATATAATTATTAATATCATAACTTTTTTAGTTTAACTATGAAGCATAAAATAATTTTATATTCTCAAATCGTTTATTTTCCAAAATTAATATAAATAAATAAGCCTATTATTATTATAATTTACAAATTTTCTATATGCATAATATAATTATGTGTAATAAAATTTGTTAATAACACTCGTTATTTCTAAATTCAACTATTTTATTTTCTGTTTTAAGAAGTTTTTCGTTTAGATTGTAAAATATTTTTTAAAATACATTTTAATATTATTAGTATTGTTTTAAAAGACAGTGTCATTTGTTTAGAAAATACAAATAAAAGAATGATTGTAGAGCTTTTAGAAAGTCATTAATTTTTTATTTAAGCATACTCAAGCTTCTTGATCCTTATCTTTTACCTGCGTGTCAGACAATAAAAAGACAATAGGTTGATTCTGTAATCCCGCTTTCAGTATTATGTTCTTGATGTCATCGCGCCAGTCCTGAGTCGTATAAGCTTTACTGATTTCAATCTGATAACAATTGTATTTCTTGATGTGCGTTGAAAGCTTTGTCAGGCTTCGACGTCCTAATAGGAATAAAAACGTATTCTGCTTTATATTCTGTTTCTTTAAATACAATACAAATTCTTATACATAAAAAAATATATGTGTATAATGTAAAGATATTATTAATTATAAGACATTTTAATATTTTAATCTGATTATGATCTAATAATTATAGCGTGCCTGATCCACTCATTCCAAGTAATAAAGCATTTCCTCCAGGTTGTCGAAGTATCCGTGTGATTCTACAAATATGACTTATTGCATCTTCAAAAAGTACTAATTGCATCGGTGATGTTGTTAAATCATTATAATTGTTTAAAACTTCAAGTAAAATATGTCTCATCTATAAACATATAAGAAAAGATTAATAAAACAAGATATCATTTTTATTTATAATTATTTTTATGAAGAAAATTGTTACAAAGTATGCAAAAATCTAAATTCTAAATTAAATTTGCATTTTAAATTATAATATTTATAATTAGTATAATATCTGCAATAGTAGTATAATAACCACAATAGTAACAAACGGAGAACATTAATTATTAAATTGTATTAATTATTTACTGTTAATTTAGTTAATAATTTAGTTAATAATTTATTGTTAATTTATTGTCTATTAATATTTATAGTTTTAATATTAAAATTAATATTTATTAATTGTTAAATATTGCAAATTGTTAACGGTTAATTATTACTAAGGTATTACTTAAAAATTATTGTATTACATTAGTTATTAAATTAATAATATTATATGCTAATTTATTTTTAGAAATAGTAAATTACTTTGTCGATATCTATTATCTGTTTATATTCTCCCTCTGGATCACAAAAATCACCATAAAACAATGGTTTTTGTCCGATAATATCATCAGCATTACAGTTAAATTTTTTCTTTAATATACTACGTAAGAGCTGATTAAACCATTTTTTGTCTTCGTCATTAATTAAACGATCACTGAAGACTCGAATATTCTCATGATACCAAAGTAATAACAACTTTTCACGAATCTATGTGTAGAAAATCAATCAAATAATGATACAAGACTTACACACATACATATATATATATATATATATATATATATATAAAGCAATAAATATATAAAGTAATTTATACAAAAGTTAACGAGTACTGCATGAAAATGCGTGTTGATTTTCGGTAGATATAATTTCGCAGTAAACACGTTTTGCTTCACGATAAATCGCACAAAGTATTCAATTTCACACCGACACTGTACAAATAAAGTATCAAATCGGATTAAAATAATCTCTTTTAAAGCAATAAAATTGGAAGCAACACCTATCGCGTTTTTATACATAGAAAATGTTCTGCTTTGTCGCACATGAAATCACTTGAATACAGTTTTTTTTCCCACTTTATCAAACAGATTTATCCTTTTCCATTCTCAGTTTTATAATAACGATACATTGCTCAGGCAATGCCAGAAGCGTTATGCACGCACAAGCCACAGTCGAAGGATTGCCTGACCATACACGTATTTTAATCACTTTAATCACTTGAGCACATATTCTATTGTCATACAGTTCTTTTCAATCGTATCAAAAGTTCATTGTTATTGATAAGCGCATTATTATTCCTTATTTAATCATAATACAATTAATTGTTATCTTAGGAATATAACAAAATTATACTAACTAGTATTTTTCTTGCATCTGCCATAAGGATGCCTTGGAATACTTTGGTGAGATCGCGAAGATTGAAAGTATAGTGTGACTTATTGGGGATTGGTAACATTTCGCTGCGTATCGTAGTAAAAACTTTTAAAGTGGAGTCCACTATATCGTCCAACAGATTGTAAAGTTTTGGTATGTTTGACAACCACGAACCAAAAATTGTTTTAAAAATATGCGCCTGAAAATTATATGAAATCAGTTAAAGAGTTACAAATTTATTTTTAATTTCAAATATTATCATAAAAATACACATATATTTAATATATTTTAAACGTATACAGTAATTTTAAATGCATTTTGTTGGAATAAATTTTTGAAGTAATTAAAATCGGTTTTTAGTGTTTATATATTTTTTTTCTAATTATAATTCTTGCAGTTCACATTTACTTAACTTGATTGTAATTTAAGGACATTAAATAAGAATATTTGATTTTGAAAATTAAAGAGAGAGTTGCGAAGGTAGCAACTTCTCTATTAAGAAAAGATTAACTTTAATGTCGACCTTCAATTCAGTTTGTAAAGGAAAAAAAAATATATATAGAATGGGGACAGCCTATAACACCAACTAACGTGCCAACCAGAGGCTTGCATTAAAATGTGTTTTTTCATCCTATTTTAATTAAAATTCATACGTCGTTATAATTTATTTTACATAACACTGATAATAATGTTACTTTTGATTCAATATTTAAATAATTAAATAATGTTTGATAACATTCAAACGTATCAAAACCGGGAAAATCCTTCGCAGGAGATATAAATGTGTTTGACATGAATGTTTAATCAGCGGACTACTTAAACTCGGATCCGCCTCGTTAACCTTGGTCGAAACGTACATAGAAGGTCTCGGGGGTGCGTAGAGTCGGCGCATTATGATCTCCATTATATCAACCGGGCAGGTGATTATGATAAATTATGATCAGAATGGTCACGATTTACGACGTCTAATTGCGACGGCTATGAAGGAACAGGGCAAACAGTGTGAGCTACGGTGCCACGGTGTTCCGTCTTGCCTACGAGTCGCGATTATACGACTGGGTGTGGATGTCAATTTGATGGAAGAAAACCTGATGACGTAGTGGAAGGAAACACGCCAAGTATATGCAGTTCCGGGCGTAACAAGATGTTGCGCCGTCAGAAATTTTCTTTCATCGAACTCTTCAACGTACAAGTGACATGATAACTAGAATCGCAAATTCTCTTACGCAAATATTGCGCAACGAAAATTCCGACTTCGCAATTTTTCTTGTAAAATTGTCATGCTGTTTTTGTGCTTTTTACTCGTATAAGACGTCTTCGACAATTAATACTATATTGTCAATTTTTCAGTATATTTTTAGTTTTACGATCCTTATTCACTTTTGAGTGAAATATTTCTTTGATAACAATGCAATTTCCTTTAATATTAATTGCCTTATCCTTTAATGTTGCAAACTAATTAAATTTTAAATTTCATATGCATATATGTATATATATTTGATATAATATATCTAAAGTTTATATTTTGGAGAAATTAGAAAGTTTTCTTATCTCATCTCTCTCTCTCTCTCTCCTCTCCTCTACTCTCATGTACTCATACACACACACACACACATATATAAATGTATATACAGTGCGGATTCATGTTTTTTATGTTTAAAATGAATGTATAAAATCATGAGATTATGTAACCAATACTGAATTTTTTGGTTCTTATTTGACATTTATAGTTTGAAATTTTGCGTGAAAATATTATCCAATCAAATCTTTTTCTACTCTACAAAATTATAATTTCAGTGAAAATTTCACATTTTTATTTCTGGGCAAAAATAACATGACAATTGATTTCTCTTGAAAGCTTGTCGATATATATGAGCAATTAGCGCCAATTTTAACGTGCAGTTTTACCAATATCGTGCAAACTCACTTTTGCATCGTCCTCCATCTCTGGAAACGCAATAATATGGAAATGCCGTAAAAGTCTGGCAGTTATTGGGTTCCTTCCACCTCCAGGAGGTCCCATAGCTGTAACGAAATTCACGTCCTCGATCAGTCTAAAGCATCCAATTTCTGTTTTGTCATACCAACCTGAAGAAATTTTATCTTAATTAAAACTTGGATTCCTAATTATGTGAGATATTTTGTCGTATTGAGTAAACAGGATGTTTTTCGTAATTAGCGGTTTAATTTCAAGGAAAACATTAATGAGAAATAAGATCCTGAGAATTTCTTGATTTATTGAAGCTTGACTTGTTAGTAAAATAATCGGATCATAATATAATTGGTGAGATAGCCGTGTAATGTATCATTAGAATTTACTTATAGTACAGAATCTTATATTTACACCCAAAGAAAAATAATTTTGATATACATGGAATCTTCTAAATCTTAAATGATTTTACTCTTATATTGACCTCAAGAGGATTCCTCTGAACTCAAGAGAAAAATAGTATAAACAAGAGTATTTAAGAGAGAAAAGAGTATTCTTCACTTTATTGAAAGAGGAATATGTTTGCTGTAAAACAATAAGCTTAGAATATGAGATTATAGGAAAAATTTGAATGTAAAATACTTTTTTTTGCGTGTATGTAATTTATTTCATTTTAGATAGATTTCATTGTAGATAAAGTATTGTAATGTAAACACTTCTCGTATTTGAGATACACATATCCATAATATTGAATTTCGTCCATATAAGAGATTAATTTCAAATTATATGTTTGTCTTGGAAATTATTATTATTATTATTATTATTATTCACAGAAACCGGTTATTAAAGTTTGTTGAATTCTGAATGCATCAGAAGCAAGTATTTTATAACGCTAGGAATTATTGTTTCGTGCGCTGTTAAACTTTTATACGAGAGTATTCTCCATCTTTTTCCGGAATTATATGCTATTAAATCAATTATTACTACAATGCCATTACATTTCCGACTATCCTATATAATGTTTTAACGATTATTGATTTCTCTTTAAAAAAAATGTTCTCAAGAGTTTTCACGAGATTAAAATTTGTATTAACGTAAGATTAATTTTACCTGATCTCGTATCTATAACAATTTAACTCTGAAGAAACCATTTAAACAGAGATTTTAATGAAGTAGAAAATGCAAAGTTCATGAATCCTTTGAGTATTAAGTTTAAAAATGTATAGTTATGTTAAAAGATATAAAGAATTCTTTCACTGATTTTTATTCTCTCAGTGTGTATAATTTATGGAATATGAAATTGTTTAAAAAATGAAGAATATAAAATATCGCTACGTCCTCTTTTTCATTAAAAGCTGAAAAAGCTTTGTGAATATTGTAAATATACTTATGAATATTTCCTATATATATATTTTTATAGATATTTATAATAATATATAATCTAAAAAATTAATTGCATATTAATTTATTGCAAGTAAATATAATTTGCTTTTTGCTAAAATTTCATTTTTAATTTTTGTGTTACTTCCTCATATACTTTCGTTTAATTCATTACTTTTCATGTATCACGTGATTCACGTATCGATTCAATTAATTCGGTTATTATGAGTTATTTAACCTTGTTAATTTCACTTACCGCGGAAATCCATGAATTGGCGAATTAATTCAATCGGTGGTTGAGCACCGTATGTATCCAATGCTGGCATATTCAAGTCATCGATAAAGAAAATTTGCTTTTTTAGGATCGGCGGCCCGTAGATTCCTCTACGTCGCTTGTTCAATTTCGCGTCAATTAAATCCTGCACGAAATTAGATATTAATCTCATTTCCTGTTCGAGATATATATATAATTCACTCTTCTGCTGTACCTGTGTCTGATGCGCTGTGGTTCGCGCCGAGAACGTCATAAAGTCGTAAATATATTTCTTCGGCATGTTACGTGACAATTTTACTGACACCGTCAAAGTTTTACCGCTTCCGGTTTCACCCACGCAAAGTATATTTGTCTCGTTAATGAGTAGATATTCAATTAATGTTGCGCTTCGTACGTTGTCCATAGTTGGAATTATGATATCTGAAAAAGCATTTCTCTAAAATTAACAATGCATCAAATTAAATATGATACTTATATTTCGAAAAGATATAACACAAATTATTATAGATATAATAATTACAAGGTAAGATTCATACAATATTTATTGATGTTACATTGATCAACTGTTGCATTTTGCATAAATATACATAATATTTTACAGTTTTATGCCTATTAATGCTTTCGCTTTAGTAGCTACGTTGTATCAATAATTTTCTTTTATCAATATTTATAATCAATTTAAAGTTAATTCTTTTTAAACAAAACATTTTAAAAATATATTTTTTTTATTATTTAAATACTTTTATACCTAAATTTGAAATTAAAATTTTTTTAAAGGACAAATTAAAATAAACTGTTATTATTTATTTATACTATAAAAAAAAAGAAACAGAGAACTTCACATATCTTTTCTGTTTTATTTACTAATAATAAAGAAACTGCTGTCCTCACTGCTTATTTGCTTCTTGTTATTGCATAAGATAATTAATGAGCTAATCAACTACATGTCCCTTAAAGAAATAAAATATAAATATTTACATTTGTAATACTGTAAAAGTAAAATATTTAATTTTGTCTAATAAATTATCTGTAATTTACCCATGTATTTTGTTTCTGGCATTATTCTAATGGATGAAATTCCATCTAACCACTTGTACCACTTAGGTGGAATTGGCTCCTGACCCTCGATTGGATCAGTAAATCCGCCATCATGTAATCTGAATAGTACTTACATTCTATTATTTTTATATGTACAATTTATATACATATATACAATATGTTTAATTAATTTCAAAAGATTATATATAAAGTGTTACATATTTTGCTAAAGTGTATAATTCGCGCGTATATTATTAAAAAAATCCATATAAATGAAAACATTTTATACGCACATAAAAAACATTTTTGTTAATAAAAGTTTATGTATTATATTTATAATATTTTATGTACGAGTGGCTCAATAATTATTTAAGAAATTTTCATATGTTAAATTATTATAAAATACTATATTAAAGTAAGAATAATTCATATTTAAAACAATGTAAAGATAATATTTAATTGTTTCTATAAATTTTATAATTTTAATTGTTAGATTTTTTTATTCACAAATTTTTTTCTGTATTTTAATATTTTTTATGAAAATTTTTTCTATTTATTTAAGATTGAACATGTTAATTCTTGTAACTGTAAATTGAGTTCTTAGATAAATAATATTTTAGAAAAGTATATCAAAATAAAATAAATTCTATTTCTCTTAATCTATTTATATATTTTCATCTCATTTTATACTTGTACCTATAATCGAACACAAGGCCTTCTTCTGGAAATGGTATTTTATGTTGGGCATCCTTTTGTACCTTTTTCAACCAATTACTGAATATGCAACGACTGTTGTAATCGCAAGTTGCACCTAATCCCCAAACAGTAGCGAAAGCTGCCCATGGCGATATCAAATCCGCTGTAATATAAAATATGTAGTGCTATTCTCAGTAATTTTGTGTATGTTTATAATAATGATAAAAACTTTTAAAAATGATAAAAATTCGCTAATTATTCTCATTCTCTATAATGATAATAGTTTGAGACATATTAATAACGCAATTGACTAAATTGTTTTTAATATTAACTTAGACTCTTAGTAAAACGAAATATCAAGATTTAATATCCGATTCTAACTTTTCTAATTCTGATTTTGGTATGTACATTGCAAGTTGTTAGACAGAGTTATTGAATAGAAACTGATGATACTTGCAATAGTATATAGTATATATAGATTTATTGAACTATTAATTTGACTTTGCTACATACGAGCGGTAATTGGATGTCCTGGACAAAGACTTACATCTTACACTACTCTGAACTTGATGAAGTGAATTTATGATGTTTAGCAGTGTTTCGTGAGTCATAGCATACATGTGTACGATACAGTTAAATTGTGGCTTACATATAATTTTTTGGAAAGCAACATGTGGCTTACCTATAGCTTTTTGGAAAGCAAAACTTGGTGGCGCTTTTTCGTCACGTCCGGCCATCGGTCTAATTCTGAAGTTCATTAAATTTATATACGACTGAACAATAGCAGAATCTACGGTTCTTACGATCTCTCGTAAACTCTCCCGTACAATCTTCAGACCGAAGAGCACTAATTGAGTTGTTAACTCAGTTATTTCTTCGATGTAACTGTTCATTGTCTACAGAAAAAATTGTCTACATTTGCTTTATGTAAATGCATTTGTGATATGCATTAAATTTTATAATAATAATAATATAAATTAATTATACATGAGCACAAAATATATAGTTATATTTATTTATTGCTAACTAGAAATATTTAATTTAGAATTGGAAGATATTAAAATTATAAGCTCTATAAAAAATTAATTTTAAGCTTAAACTATAAAATTTAACTTACAATCTCGATTAAAGAATATTATTATCTGTTAAAAGTTAATATTATTTAATTTTAATATATCATAAATTATAATTGCAAAAGAAATTTACCGTTGGTAATGACCGTATCCAGCAATCGATTAAGGGCTGCAGACCTAAATTTTCCGGTTCCATATACACCATACCACATCTATATTAATATAAAATACAAATATATGTATAATAATATATGTGACAATCTGAAATCTATGAATCATATTAATTAATATAATTAATAACTTAATTAATACGACTTGTTAATTATTTTAGTTAATAAATAGGAATATGAATTTTGCGACATTTTATTTAATATCTCCGACTAAGTTTATATCACATTTATTTTAATCCATATAATTACTTATCATATTTTATTGACAATCTCGTAATTAATGAGTATTTCGTTCTGGCAGATTTTCTTGGTCAGATAATTTCTCTAACTCATTAATAATCAGAATTAATATTCAAATCGCGTGGAACGCAAAAGCTATAATAATTCTTATCGTTGTTATTAATTATTATAAGCTTTACCATTAATTCGTATTAAACTTGATAAATATGTATAATAAGAAGTTATAATCTGAATATTTTCAGAATATAAAAAGTTTTTGTGCCATTTTCAATACACATTTTAGTGCTTAAAAATAAGAAAGAAAAAGATGTGTTGTAGTAATGCTAAATATTGTTGTTGATACTATATGTTTCTTTACTACAATAATAAAAATTATTTAAAATTTATTAAATTAATTTTTCATTACCTACCTAGAAATTGTAGCTGGTGAAGCTGTTCGAAGATCTGATACTTCAAATATCATAGTCTGAGTTGGCAATAGTTTCATTATTTCTCCCGACGTGAGGCAAAGTTTTTTATTATCATCCAGAACAGTGTTCAAATTTTCGATCCACACTGCATCGACAGGTCCATCAAAAATATACCAACGTTTATCACAATCCGCTACTGCTATATCTGTTCGTATTAAGGTTGGCAATATTCCGTCTGTCCTACAAATCGAATGTGCGATGCACTCAATATCCCGAATTTTGCATCATAAAATTTATAATAAAATAGCTATATCTAAAAGCGAACGTGTTAACGGTTACCGACTGGCGAATAGACTATGGCGATGGTCTTAATAATATCCTTTTTTCTTTTATTGTTCTTTTCTTTATTTTAAATAAAAGTATAATGGAAATAAGAATTAGGATATATGTTTTTTATGATTCAAATGAGGAAATTATTAGTATATTAAATATGTCAAATCTGTCAAATCTGTCACACACACACACACAATGCTATTTGCTAAATATCCCGAGTCACAGTTGTATAAAATTTGTATTAAAAACTTTAATAAAAAATAAATTTTTAAATGGAAAATACTTTTCATTTGGTGTTATATATCTTAAAAATTTTTAAAGTTTAAGAGCTCGCAGATTATAAGTTTAAGCGCATAATACAAAGTACGACCATAACTAACAATAAATTTAAATAAAAATTCTGTAATATTAGTCTTTGATGTACTACCAATAATACGTAACATACCATTCATGTGTATTGGAATTATATTCGCCGTACAGTTCACCCATTGTTATAGCTTTTGGATTCAATGTATATGTGATAACTGTTGTAAACGGCTTGCCATTTGGTTGTAATTGACCTTTCAAACATGTACACGTGTGCTTTAGGACTTTGTAACACTGAAAAAATCCAGAAATTATTTAATAACTATTTCCGTCACAAAGTGTATATTTTTATTCCACACAGAAATGTTTAGCCACATAGAAAGATAAAAGGATTTAAAAAATTTGCAGTTTGATATATTTGAGAAAGCTCCATTAATATTGTTGACTTTCCATAGCTAAAACTAAAGCTGATGTAAGCCAAACTAGAACATTTGTAAATTAAAAGCATTTATCGTGAGACAAATGTCTACGTAAATCAATGTTGCATGTGGATGTAAACTGGAAATAGGAACCCTCAGCAACACAGTAACTGCAAAATAGTTATACTACATTTATTATGCTATAGCTGTTTCAAATTCAATTTGGATAATGTTATATACATAGTTTGTTATAAAGTTGTATCTATTTCTGTTTTGTGCTTATTAATTTGTTTAGAAAATAAAATAACAACATAATATCATTTTATTATATTTGTCTGTTATATTATATTTCTCGAAAGGAATTATCATAAAGTATATAAATATTGTATTTCATTATGTAACAGATTTTAATTTAGAACAATTTTTAATATGGTATATGGTATACAACCGGAATTATTTTCTTGCTTCTATACATTATTTATATAAATTTAACTACAAACATATTAATGTTTTTATCAAACGTACAACATGTAATACAATTTATTAATTAAATGTAATTTGTGACGCGTGCAGAAGCTAGCCAACTGTTGTTACTCAATATAGCATAGCACTAAAATTACATTACTAACGAAGCCATCGAATTAGAAAAGTAACGTAGTAAGGGTTGATTGCAAAGATGATTGAGATCGCACCATCTAAATAAAGTTACATACATATGTTAAATAAATATATTGTTTAAAATATTATCCTTGAAACCAAGCGATATTATAATAAATAACTATAAATATTTTTTTTTCTTAGTTTCTTCTTGATAGCACATTAGACTATTGAAACGTTTTTTAAATAGGTAAAAAAATTATATTTAATAAAATAATTGATAAACATGATACATTGTCTTGTTTTCGGGGCGTGGGGGGGGGGAGAGGATTAAAAAATCAGGATATGAAGAGATTGTCATTTCCATGAGTAATTTTATTTCCGGTGTGAGGATTAGTCGATAAAATCGAGGCGACACATACATTTGTGCAGTCTCTTTCTTTCTAAAAAAAGACTCGATAATCATTGAATGTCTGTCATTTATAAAACTCAAAGTTTATTTGACACTGTCAGTGTACCAGATTCAATGCACTTATTGATTTCCAAATTTGAAAAAAAATTGAACATTTACTAGCGTTTGTAATACAATAATAATGTCTTGAGCATTATTAGACATACTTAACATGATAAATGTGTTATATGTGGTATATGTATATAGAGACTTAGATTAGAAATATTTGATAATATACAGAAGATAAGTACACTGTAGCAAGAAATCTAGAATTTGTTAGTTACATTAAAAGTACAGCGATTTGATTTTATTACATATATTTTATTACAATTTCTATAGAGCAATATTTAATTTTAGCAAAAAATTATATTATGAAAAACGGCATTTTTCGCATTAAAAATTTTTAATGTTTTATCTTTAAACCTAACATGATTATAGATTGAAATTCCGTTAAAATTAAAATTGTCTGATATTATTATTCGTAAAATTCTATTAAATTTAAATTTTATCGGTTAGTAGTATTGAAGTTTTCAGCAAAGACTGTTCGATAAAATATCTTTTTGTCATTGAACAAAGAATTTATTCAAATAAGTTATTTTCGACCCCTGTACAATAGAGACGTCAAAAATTTTCACGAAGATGATGCCGAAAATCCTTTATGATTTTATGAAAAAAAAATCCGATCTACCTCGAATCGAAATGCAAATGAGATGTTTTTGCGAATAGAACTTATAGAAGTATTTTCTTCCTACATCAATTTTAAAATACTTTGCACATAAAAAAAATTTATCAATAATTTTCTTTTCACTTTTGCCATATATATCTTAAAGTCTCTTTAAAATCAAGATTTCTTATTAAACTATTTGAAGTTAAAGAGCACCCCTATTTACTCTCCCTTCGTAATCGTTCCCTCGAAATTGCGAGACGTATAACGATGCGAAACCCAACGATGCTGGCGACGTCGATGTCAGCGGCGTCCGTCGAGACGCCGGCAGGATCTCTACAAAGCGCATGCGGCGAAACTTTTCGGCTAGCACAGATACGTTCGCACAGTGGTCCGCTCCCCCAGTTTACCCGACGACGTTTCTCAACGCACGACGCGTACATTTTCCTGCGTTTGACGGTTTTAATTAAATATAAAAGAATTACAAAATTAATTCTTCACACGCGTGACGTTCGCTGGAACGCGTTTAAAAACTCGGAGCCTCTCTCACTGGAGTGCTTGTTCTGCCTTAATTACCGATGGGACGGAGCCATCAAAAGGTTTCTGGGTGTTTCGTTTGCATGGAATAAATTTAAATTTAAAATACGCAAGCTAGATGCTATTTTGTCAGATTGTTCGGAAATTTAGGTTTTTTTTTTAATTGGGGGTTTAATAGTTCTATTATTGCATTGTTGAAATTCGAACAGAATTGACAGAAAATTCTCTGTGATAAATGACGCATACCTTACCAAGTGCTTTTACGATCAATTTAAATGCGATCCTTCTTTCTATTTAAACGAAAATTGCAGAGTTATTGCCTTTTCCAGTCACGAGAAAATTTAAAAATTGGAAACCTTTTGATGGGATTTTGATAGAACGTACAATTTTAGTATCAAGAAAAAGAAATCGGTTTAACGTTTAGAGGGATTGAGGGACAGAAACGAGACGGACTTTTGTGGGATCTCAATCATTCAAACCAAATCATGAAGAAATATCGTCAAATAAAGTGAAGGTCCTTGAATATATCTGCGATAATGCTGTGCGACAATGCTACATCAGGAAGATGTATTATATCTTCAATCTCCGTCTGTGAATTTTCTATGCGTGTGACGAATGAAAACATGGGACAAGATAGAATTAATAATAAAAGTGTGTGTAGGAAATTAGGTGGTATAAAGGGTCTTATTCCCTATGACACATGACATTAAAAGTACTGCTGATAATATTATTTCCAACTGCTTCGCTCTTTCTCTCTCTCTAATAAAATTATAAAAAAATACATTTTTTATTCAAGAATTAAATATTAAGAGACATGTGAGACTTCGTTAAATGTGCTCCATTAAATGATATCATGTGAGTTAATGATTATACAATTATAAAATAAACGGTAAGTCGACGTGTGCTTAATGACTTGATAATACGATAATAATTTAAAAACCTCAAAGGATAAAAATTTATATTTATATAAAAATTGACTTAATGACTTGTTTGATATTTAATTAATTAAATATTAAATTTTAAATATGAACAACTTAAAAGATATAAATCAAAAATATAAATATAAAATCAATATCTGCATCTTTTCAATATGCGTGACATCTGGAGGCAGTAGAATTGTTTGAATCCTCCTAAATTGCAATGTTTAAGCCAAACTGTACAGAGATTCGGAATCTATTCAAGTCAAGGTTGAGCAAATAATGAAGTGCGCTATGTAATAAAATTGCTTTCTTGCGGAAACATGCACGCTGTTTATCAATTCTACCATATTTCCGCGCGTTTATCACGTGATCAAATATATTACAAGCTGCTGGAACAGCTTTTAATGCGTTAAAGTGTATATAGCATTGTAATCATTCGCACACGAAATAAGAAGAAATGGACAAATCAATTAAGAAATCAATTATAGAAAGCTATTAAGTGTGCTGTTAATACATCGCGTTCTCTTTTTCCATGTTAATGAAAACACGAGGAATTATATTGAACTGCGACTAAGAAGCAACGACGCACTTCTGCTCGTTTATCAATACGGCACATTATGAGGATTGCATAAAGGTTCTTGGAAAAATATACGAAATTTTGCGTGCATGAATAATCGTCCATTTGCATTTAGATCCATTTTAATAATTGCTTTCGATGCTCTAATTGCGAATTGTTCAATGAACTTACATCCTGTGCGGTTTAACAGAGAATGAATACAGATACAATTAACAGATTAAAATTATATTCTATCATCAAAGTACTATCATTAAGTTACAATTGAATAACTTAAAGTATTATGTCGAGCTTAATTATTGGCGTGAATGTAATGGATTTGCGATTTTCTCAAAATTAAATTAACGCATGCTTTGATGAGACAAAATGAATACAAATTATCGCGAAATCTGAAAAATAAGTTAAGTAGCGAACAGAAATGCGGTTAAACACAAATTGAATCTATCGAGTGAAATGCATTGTACTGCATTGTTTAGCTGCATGTTTCTGCGAAATGTAATTAAATTAAATGTAATGAAACTTCAAACGTAAATGACCAATACGTCACCCAAATGGACGTTTAGATAGAAAAAAATATTCGTCGAATGAAAATGAATGCCCGAACGTTTAAACGCAATTCTGCGCTCAATACCGACGGTGTCAGCGACGTTGGAAAACTTCCAACCATTACGTCGCGCGTTCGTCCATGGCGGAATGCGTTCGCATTGCAATTAAATGTGTCAAATCGAATTGTCTTTTACTTTAATTATAAAAATCTTTTTCATCCATTTATTAGATAAAGACGCACTGGACTTTGGTACGGCTCAACCGTCTAATTCTCAGTCCGTGTCTCTGTCCATGATCTATTATTTATATTAATTGCCTACAAATCTACAGAGACTTTATCGATCTTTTGTTACTCATTGCTGACTGATTTTCGCAGAATGTGACATTTGAGAGAGACCGAGGAATCAGACAACTCCATGATTTTGACAAATTTGACAAGTTCTCATGAAATGCGTAGTACATGTGACCTTATCCAACAGGTTTACAACGTGAGTTATGCGTTTCAATAAAGAACTGGGAACTCCCGTTGGACAATCATTTCCGCCTGTTGCATTCGATTCGAGCATTCCATACGACTATATGATCCGTACTGGTCTGGTCTATATCAATGTCACTCTAACGGGTCTGAAGAAGAGCCGATAACATTGCAATGTGCATTTTTCGCTGGTGCATTTTATACATCGTGACCAATTGCGCAGATTGAACAGTTTCTCGAAGCAACGAGCATCGAAGAAAAATTGTTTCTGTCAACAGTAATCATGTTCGTGTTTCAAAAACTATCGAGTAAAGCCTTGGGCTGTCATCAGATGATCGGCGGCCTGTCGCGTATTCGAAGATCGACAGACTGGTCGAACCTAACGTCCTATGATTATCAAAATCACAGCCTCGATACGTTTTTCGAGATGGAAGAAGAATCGGACAGCTTCTGCACCTCGCTCTACTTTCTTCTGGATTTTTGCCACTTGTACTACATACCGTCTATCATCCTGCTGGGTCTGGTGGGCAACCTGTTGTCGTGTGTGGTTTTCCTTAAGACGCATCTGAAGCTACGTAGCTCCAGTTACTATTTGGCAGCGTTGGCCACCACCGATTTCAGTTTCCTCATGTCCCTGCTTCTCGTGTGGCTCAACAGTACAATCGGATGGAAGGTCTTTAATAATAATGGCTGGTGCGAAACCCTGGTGTACGTCAGCGCAGTTTGCAGTTCGCTCAGCGTTTGGCTAATTGTCGCTTTCACCGTGGAGAGATTCATCGCCGTTCAGTATCCGTTGCATCGGCCGCACATGTGCACCGTGGCGCGTGCAAAGACGATCATTCTGGTGCTGACGATTCTCGCCTTGGTCTGCCATTCGTACTCCTTCGTCACCGCCGGGGTGGTGAAGAACCAGGGCGGCGACGAGGTGTGTGAGCTGAAGATTGAGTATTTGGAGACAATGCAGATTATTAGCATTATCGATAGCATCGCGAGCCTGATCGTGCCGCTCGTACTCATCATCGTGATGAACACCATGATTATGAGGAATCTTCTGAAGTTTGGCAGGCGATTTAACCAGGAGCCTGGCTACACTGCAAATTGTCCCAATAGAGAGAAGTCCGACATTAATCTTAATCAAATCCCGGTGAGTTTCCTTCCTCGGAATATTGCTTCTAAATTGCACTTCGATGTTATATGTACATGCAAGCAAATACTAATCGATGTGCTATTGGAGACATAGATTGTCTTGCCGCTTTTCTTGTACGAAGAGATTTTGTTTTACATTATATCGTTATTTCGTTGTAAATTCATGTTTTATATTATAATATTATAGCATAATAATAGCTTCGTTTTATGAGAAATTTTTATGAAGAATTTAATTCGTCGTACATATATTATTAAACTGGTTTTTTTCTTTTACATATATCTATATTACAAAATGCTAAAAACAACCCGCTTATATTGATTGTTTCTAAAATCTTTGCAATTTTTACATTAAAGATGTGCCGGATAGTAAAGCTTTCGGATACTGGATTTCAGATATTCGGTAATAACGTGAAACCGGATACCGAATATTTGGCCGGATATCCGGAAATCTAATTATCCGGCCAGATTCTAGATATTTTCCGGATATCCGATACTAATTTCTAAAAAAAATTATTACAAAAGTGTTAATTGTTGAAAGTTTAAATGATGTTGTCGCATGTTGCGGTTATGGAACAATCAGTCTCTCGAAAATGTTGAATCGGGAAAAACGTGTAAAACTTGTATTACATTTTATTCTTGATCAGGACTCTCATAAGAATAATTTTATTTTTTATTATTAATGAAACTAATGAAATTCGTAAAGCGAAATAGAAAAATCTTGATAAAATTATCGAAAGGAAACTCAGCCTCAAAGATTTTTAAAATTCATAAAAGATTTTAGAAAAATTTTCTAACCAACGAGTGACAGCTAAAATCTCTTGAAGCTTACTCAAAAGGGTGACTTTGAGCTTGACAAATATTATCAAGTCCATTGGTCTTTGTTTTCAAGTCCTCTATGGAACGTTTAGAGATAACACTCATCTACACTAGCTACATCAAAAAAGAAACTCATTTTTGCTCCTCGGTGTACATAAGAGAGCTGACCTAATAACAAATGATTACTTTATTTGCACCTAGATGATTCTGAATCTCGAATTCTATATCAATGGTGCAAGCTTTCAGAATTTTAATATAAAATTACGGCCGGATATATTACTGGATGCTAACGATATCCGGCTATTCGACCGGATAATAATAAAAGGATCGGATTGCCCGGATACCGGATACTTGTCGAGTATCTGAGACATCCCTAATTTACATTGATGTTGCTATATCAAATTAAATTTTTTTAATGTTGAAGATTAGTCTAAAATAATAATATATTTTTATATAATTAATTATAAATTTAACATACAAAACATATTAATTAATTATAACATAAAACATATAGTAAACATATACAAAAATAGAGATTTATTAATTTTTAGATTAAAATGTAACTTGAGAAAAATTAAATGTAATTAAATTTTTTTCATTTTTTATTAAAAAATATTT
>VBVR01001978.1:0-25837 GCA_011638315.1 Tetramorium parvispinum
CTTTAATTTAGATAAAATATTATAATGTAATATTTAGATGTACTAATAAACAAAACTATAATAATTGTCATAAATCAAATCGGATTTAAAAATACTTATTAATAAACGTTTAAAAATGTCCCGTGACGATTTCTCACATATATTAAACTTGTCATTCTGTATATCAATATATGCTATTCTTTATGCTTTTAATATAAAAAAAAAATTTTATCAATACATTGCGAGAAAGTAAAAGAAACCAGGTTGACCTAAAAATCATAGCTTTCAATATTGATACATGATCATATCTGATTTCTTCAGATGAGATGCATTTGCATCGAGTCGAGCATATTCTTGGAAAACCTAACTTATATTGGAAAGCACAATATCTGTGCAAGAGGTACACTATCATTGATAAATTGAATTTTAATACAAGTTTCTTATGTGTATGTAGTAAACGTTCCAATATTGTTTTAGTATTTAATTTGTATGTTATATTAAAATTTAGTATTCACCTCTCTATACATTAAAATTAAAAGAATAAAAATATTATCGATTGTTATATGTTGTAGATATCAAACATTTTTGTATGCAATCTAAACTATCTAGATTTTCATTAAAATCAAAGACGTATGTGTTTTTACATCTATGCCATGCCTATCATGTTTTTCCGTTCCTATATTAATGATGCCGCCAGTCATCATCTACTAAAGCTTTAATATTGATTTCACAATTGGGGAAAGTTACGGCGGGTCTATTGCTGGTATTAATCGGAGTTAAGCATGGTGTCATGCGAACGACTTCTTTGTATCTTTATCAGTGTGCTACAAGGGGAAAGGTGGGCTCGTTCTTTAGATGACCAGGGTGATCTTTGTGTCTATACGAGTAAATATTAGCGGAGGATGATGAGAACCCCTCCGCTCGTTCCCTATTACTCTCTCCTTCCTCTTTTCATCAATGTCAATCCCGCGGTCTTCTTCGCTCCGGCCGTTTATTCCGTCGCGACGTCATTCTGAAGGCTGGCTTTTACCTGTCCTCTTCAAACCGACCGGATCTCACCGAAAATTCACTCTGGTATTACCCCATTCAAGTTTGCACTCACCACGACGCGTCAGCTTTTCTTCCGCATAATAGATAGAGAGAAACATCGCTGATCGAAAATTGCCGAATCCGAATGTCATTTTGATGTAAGTTCTGTAAGAATTACACTACAGATACTTCTAATTTTGCGTGTAAATTATAACAGCAACACTGAAAAGAAAATCTGGTTAAAAACGGACGAATCAGAAAAACTTGTACAATTGATCAAATATTCTGGTTATTATAATAGAAATTCTAGTTATTATAATAGAACTCAAAACTTTATAACTTATAATAACCAGAATTTCTACTGTTAAATTGTAATAGTGTCAACGTATATTCAATTTGAGTCAGTTTTAACTATTCCGTAGGTCGCCACTGTTCCTACTCAATATTTCATTAATTTTGACTAAAAGGAAGATAAAATTTGGACTAACATGGAAGTTAAATTAGATAAATTAGCAATATATTGAGAGAGACTTACTTAATATGCCGCTAAGTTTATCTCATTGTTTTAGTCAAATTAATCGAATATTGAGTAAGAACAGTGGCAACCCATTTACAGTGTATTATAATGACCAGAATACTAGAGCACACCTACAAGATTTTTCTGATTCGTTTTTAACCAGAATTTTTTTCAGTAAATCTATCAGCACAGTTACTAGAAAATCAGCACACTAGAAAAATCTAAGCAAATTCCTAATTGCATTTTATTATAGTTTTTATTGTCATCTAATGTTTCGACTTTACGCTAAACGTGCTTGAATAGTTTTCCCAAAAGTATCGATGTTCTTTTTATTAGCGAAAGCCCCGAAACATTAATAGCATTAAGGGTGTCTATGTCGCTTGTGCCAATTTTGCTCAATAAGGTGCATGAAACGTGCCTAGCCAGTCCCCACGGGCACATCTGTCTCACGAGAAGCGTTCGATGAAGATCGTGTGCGATTGAGCACTGTGGTCCAAAATTAACCCCGATGCACGTGGAAAGTACGGAATATAGCGTAGTGACGTAAGGAACGACGTAGGTTCCGTAGAGCAGTCCCTCGTTTCAGGTAGGTCGAATAGAAGCACATCCGTGCCTTAATGCGAGCACTACCACATTATTGCTCGTGCAGTCATTACCACCCAAGGACGACTCGGTTTAGCCGCACGAAACGTTTCGATATTGTGTGAGAGAATTTTCAATTTCTTATATTATATAGATGCAAATTTTATACATATATACATTGTAAATATACAAGTAAATAGAAATTGTGATTCATATATTTTTATGTAAACCTACTTGTGACTTTAAAAGATTTGCACGATAATTATATAATTCTCTTTTTTTTCATCTGTTTTACTCGATAATGTTTTTTTTTCCGTACATTTCAAAGAAATTCAGAAAAGATTAAGCAAGCGACGACGACACGATTTAGCAGCAATGCTTTCCTTTATATTTCATCTTAATTGATATTTCAATGTTTATGAAATCGTGATTTTCTATTTGTTACTTCATATAATAGGGTTAATTTTGGGCAAAGTCTGTTACACATTCACGTCAAAGCAAAGGAGAGGACACTCTAACGAAAGCTTTGTGTGCAATGGCTGCTATCAGGTGTGGTTGTTGCGATTGCACTGGATAACGTGAAACGCATTCTCCAAAGCTTTATCAAGTAGATCGATACATAACCAAACCGAACGAAATTTTGTAGAATGCTTACCCCGAATAAATTTGTTGCGTGCTCGATAGAATTAACAAAGAACGTGATGCAGTAACTATCTAAACAATATTATACAATATTATTAACAATACTTCTTCAAAAATTTCATCTTTTATTTTTATACCTCAGTTATTTTACTTTTTCTAATTTGTAATTAAATATATGAATATATAGATGGTAATAAAAAATATATAAGTAACGAAAAAAATAGTCATAATTTTATTAAAATAAAATAATTAAATTAATTAATTAATATTGCTGAGTAAATTGCTATTTCTCGTAAAACATATGCAATATATTCTTTGATATTAATTATAAGTAATTACATGTAAATGTGGTATATATTTGAAATGCTCTTTTCGTGTTGTTAGAAACTGTAATAAGATCGTCATGTATTGCCATTTTTTTCTTCAACTCTAGAATTAATCATGCAATTTTAATCGCTACTAATCATCCTGTTTAACGGTACATTATTAAAAGTGTTGAATACCTCATTAATAATGGACATGCAGATATTAATTGGAGAATGCAGCAATTAGACAACGACAAAGTGGTAAATTCTGATTGATTTATTTTAATGATCGTTCCCATCGCCTTACCTAATCTAACTGGTTCGCTCTCGTTCTTCCATTCTGTGTTCGTGAAGTTGGTTCCAGCCGCTCATCCATAACACAAGTTCTCTAATGCAAACTTGCCTTTGACAAACTATGAAGTGTCAACAGATTAGAGAATGGCCGATACGCCGCATAATTCGGAAGAGAAGAAGCAGCTGCGAGGAATATAAGTTTGCGCGGCAATATAAGGCTATTTGCGGTTATTGCCCCTGTTTTAATAAAGAAACTTGTGTTATAACTCGGTAACAACTTCATAACAAAACTTACGAATCACTGTTGCAAATAGTTGCCCAATGATTTCCACAGTTACGTCCCGCGATGAACAATATTCTTGCGTGGAAAACTTTATCTGCTGCTTTAAAATAAATTTATTATTAATTTAAGAAGATGAGTGATTTTAGTCTTTAAGAAAATTCACTCCAATGATACATATAGATAAAAATTAGAGAGATTATATGATAGAAAATAATAGATATATTACAGAAATTAATAGCATATTAATTATACACTTATTTATCTCACACTATTTATTTTATCTTGAGTTAAATAATGCTTTGTTTCTATGAAAATCTCTTCACAAATCTTAGTGTCTTTTGACCTTTTTTATTATACATTTTATCGCGTATTATTATCTCATGTCTAAATAAGATATTTTAAAACATAGATATATAAGACATTGCAGAGCATCCGAGACGAAAATATTTCGTAATAAATAATTAATATAATCAATGTATGTATCTTTGCTTTATAAATGTATGTACACTTGGTCGAATCTTGGTCAAATCTCAAGTTGGTATACAAATACAAATTTTTAAATTATATATGTGTTATTGATTATCTTCGTATTTTCGTAAATCCTCTCTGTCGATTAATTATATATTATCGTAAAAAATAGGATTGTAGTTGAATTTTCCATTGTAATATGAAACGAATTTGCACTGATACAACATTTTGATCGTATAGAATGAAATATAATCCGGATAATCGAACGTTGGCATAACATAAATATAATAGATATAATTTCAGGCAAGTATCTCAGAATAATATTAACAATATTATGTGAAAGCTGAACGTAATGGATTTGCCACGAGAAATGAAATTTATAAGATCAAATAAGTGCGAAACTGTCGTGATAAATAATCAGTAAATAAATGCCAATACGATTGTAATTAAATTCACACGAAAAAAATACTCCTAAGCACATAGATGTTCACCCAAAAAGAAATAATTTTTATATACGTTTGGAATCTTCTAGAGAAATCTTAGAGAATTTTACTCTTATATTGACCTGAAAAGGATTCTCTGAAATCAAGAGAAAAATAGTACAAACAAGAGTATTTAAGAGAAGAAAAAGTATTTTTCACTTTATTGAAAGAAGAATGTGTTTGCTGTAAAACAGTAAGCTTAGAATATGAGATTACAGGAAAAATCATTTTGAACGTTTTAAAATACTTTTTTTTTTTTTGGTGAACCCGACTGCATCGGCACATTTCCTATTTATCGAAATTTGTACACCCAAAAAAAGTATTTTATATTCAAAGTGATTTTTCCCATAATGTCATATTGTAAGTTTACTTTTTTACAGCAAACATATTCCTCTGTCAATAAAGTGAAAATTATCTCGTTTATATTTTTTTCTTGATTTTAGAGGATTTCCATTCGAGGCCAAAATAAGAGTAAAATACTCTGAGATTCAGAGGATTCCACATATATTAAAATTATTTTTTTAGGTGTAAGACTTTAATATTGCCCACTTTGACGATCGCCGCGAGGCGTATGCACATTTCCGTATTCCGCGGCATCGCAAATATTGAATTCATTAAGGATTATAATGGGCTTCCAATGGGCCGCTCGCGCAGATCGCGTGGCTTCTTCGCGATCGAGCAGCTCGCCCGTTAATCGAAATACTTTAGCGGCAAGCGGCCGAGAGTCGCCGATGATTATGAGGGAAAGTAGGTGAATTGATAACGACTCCGTGAGAAACGATTCATCCCCCTGTAGAGAAAAGTACCGAATGCTCCTGCGCAAGCGTGTGTCAGAAACGGGGGAGGGTTGACGACGGTGGTTGCACGGCGTCGCGACGCTCACCGGCGCTCACTTGAATCCTCGCCGCGTGTTCGTCGGGCGATTTGCCTTGAAAGACCGCGCGCGTCCGAGAGGGAGAGGGAGTCCGCGGCCGGCTGGCTCGCGGCACGAATTACACGTCGATCGTGGATCGATGCTGCGTGCGGGATCCATGTCGTCTCGACGAAGACAACGACAGATCGAGGCACACGTTACCCACCGTTGCTTCTTCTCGCTGGACCTCGTCCGCGATCGTCCGCGCGAGTACGCGATGCCGCGCGCGAGTGCCCGGGCGAGCGAGTGAAAAACGGACGGACATGGTCGGACATCGCGCGCGAAAACGCCTCGGTGGATGCTGCTGGTCGGATGTCCGATGCGTTAACGTCCTCCTCCGCCAAGGCGAGGCTGCCCCTTCAGTCTTCGCACCGTCGGACACTCCGAAGGGATACCTGGCCGCGCGCGGCGGCCCTTCGCGCGACCCAAGGACGATCGCGCGCTATTCGCCGAATACGCGGATTACGGTCTAGGACGATCGAATCGATTGGAGTGGACACACGGAGTGTGATCTCCCGCGACGCCGCGCCGCGGCGGTATGTCGGCGAATACGATCCGGATCGACAAGGCCGTTGGTTCGTAGGATGTTGGTGTCGACGTGTTTACGGGATTTCCTGCTGAACTTGGAGTGCCCGATTGACTTTGACCGGATCATCGATGTACCAGCGCCGCGAAGCTACCTACGACCGTCGGTCATCACGCCGTGAGGTGACAGTCGTCGCGTGCCGATCGGAATACCTGGCGCCGACGTGTGTGCATGGAGGATGAAAGTAAGAACTCGCGTTCGTGCGTCCGCGTGGAGCACTGAGGGTTGAAGTTTCGGAGTTCCGCTGGCCTACTTCGGCTCTGTCCTCCGGACGGAGGGCGCGCGAGGTGAGGCTATCACTTGCTTACTTGTTGCCTACGTACGTTCCGGGCGGATATCCGATCGCGTCAATTACGCCGAGAGGTGAGATTTTGCCACGTCGACGCTTTATCGCCGGGCGTAATTGTTTAGAAAGGATAAAATGCGTTTTACAATTCTCTTCTCGATATATAATTAAAAATGCGAGCTTATCCTGAAATCGAGCGTATATACATCATTTTCAGATAAATATTAATAAAATTGACATTAGAAGTTCCGATTATTTCTGACCGTTTCTATTTTTTAGATTAATATCCTATTTCTTGTGTAAAAGATCGAATTCTGAAATTTTATAATTTTTCACACACATACACACACAACCACACTTCCTTCATTCTGAAGTTATGAAACTTCAGAACTCTATTTTTTACATAAAAAAATTAAGTAATAGCCTAAAAAAATAAAAACAATCGAAAATAATTGCTCAGAGTAACTTTCAGTGTTGAGCGTTTCTAATTCAAAAGTGTGAGATAAAAGAAAGTCTTTCCTATTACTAATTTCTTCTCCTAGCTTTTTTTCGTAATTCTTGATTTTATAATTATTCAAAAATAATAAGTCATCGAATATTATATCGCTGCGAACATTCTTTTTACAAACATCTTGTCTGTTTATCGTAGATAAATATGAAATTATTATTCAGCCGGATATAATTAACGATTAAAATTGAATCATTTTTACTTCACTTTGACTGGGTATATTACATACGAGAAAAAGGACGTAACTACATTTTCAACAATTATTTGAAATGCGCAGCGAAAGAGATATATCCTTTAAGAATGTATATAACATTCGAGAATTTTTCAAATATTATATGATATTATTCGCAATTGAGTTTCCAGTTTGCTGCACACTTTGCAGTTCGTCGCGTTGTTGCGCTTCGTACGAACAATATTTTGTTCGTATTGCACGTCGTAAAATATAAATAGGCTACCGATATAATGTGACAGAGACGCTGTAATCGGGCTCACCTTACAGCGAAACATGCAATATGAGAAATTGCGCATTCGCAAAAATATTTCAGATATTTCAAACATCATCACGCTCGCTAGGTATTTTCAAGTATTTTCTATTGAAATAGCTGAAAAATTAAAAAAAAATCTAAATACGCCCTACAGATAGTACATATATATCTATATTTAAATTTGTTTATTTTTATTTGAATTTTTTTTTATTATTCGAACCTTCACCATGTCAATTGCGTTTAAAATCAATTAAATCAATTTATTATCAGTTAATCTAATCGTGTCGCAATCAGTGTCGATGTGAGATGAGAATCGCGTCATCGTATTTAACGCTATGACGAAGGTGCGATGGAACCACAGGTTTTAAAACCATCCGCAAGAGTTACTGTCTCACGCGATCGCAGCAACTGCCGATGTAAACGAACTCTAGATCGCTTTATTCTGCTCGATCAGGCGGCATCGAGGTCGTGACTGACAGGCCGAGCGGGTTTCGAGCGGAAAAAAAGAGAACCTTTAACAAAAATATGGCTGTCGCGATTGTCCTGTGAAGAGGCGCATTATCGGATCTGTGTTTTTTTGGTTTCTTTGTTTTTTTTTACTTTTCCGTTGCCCTTTTTTTGTGCAATGCGATGGATGGCCATGACCTACGATCGATTGATCGTCAGAACCGGCGAAACGCGATGGTAATCACCACCAATGCATTGTGCCTTTTGTCGTACATCGTCCATCAGCGCTCACGCAAAGTCATTTCAAGAATGAAGTATGTGATTTGTACCTGCCTGGCTGGCTTCTTATTAATCTTATATAGTCGGTTGCACTGATTGACTGAAATAATACATTTTGTTTATATTTTAGATTAATTACTACAATCTAAGTCTAAGATAGTTACTACCAACAGGTTGCTATTAAAATGATAACAAACAAAGATGTTAATATAACACTTTTATTTTGACAAATTATTAACATATTAATTTGATAAACTGAACGATCAATAATTTAACAAAATTATATTCGCAAGTAACGTAAACACATACGTACAAATTAGTCGCGTTAGATTCTTTTTCCCTTTTAAAGCACTATATTTCTCAATTTGTTTAATCAACAAGTGTCAATCAAAAGCATTTATTCGAGAGGATTATTGAAGAGTAATTGTGATTATCGAAGGATTCTTGTTAACGTGTCCTTTGCTCGCCTTTGGTAGGACGATCGATAAATATCGATTAGCTTATACTTTGTAGATACATAAACCTACACCTACATATTTTCTTGTCATGGCCATTTCGCACGATGAGTACTCACGACCTGAGAGGAGCTTTCCCTATAGCGCAATG
This sequence comes from Tetramorium parvispinum, assembly GCA_011638315.1. Lineage (NCBI taxonomy): Eukaryota > Metazoa > Arthropoda > Insecta > Hymenoptera > Formicidae > Tetramorium > Tetramorium parvispinum. The sequence goes on from VBVR01001978.1 coordinate 8,692, forward strand.
AAATTATGAGCCATCAATAACGTTGCATTCGAAATAAAACCGAATGAAAAGTAAAACGAAAACGTTATATAAAAATACATATATGGAAATATTATTGTATATTTTTTCCTTTATTTTTCAAGTGTTATAGCTATATTTTTATATTCGGTGTTTGGTATTCCTGTAACATGTAAAATAGGTGGCTTTTAAATTAATTCAATTTAATGTTAATATTATATTTTTCTAAAACTGAATTGAAAATTACATGATAAAACACACAAAGAAATTTTTTTTCTTTATTTATTTGCGATCGTAATACTTTAGCATCGTTTTCAATGTTACTGAAAACTGTGTCAGCTGAAATTTCCTTGGTATTACCGGAGATACGTAACGTAACACTTAAATCTTTTCCGAGGTCATGGATCTTGAAATTACGAGAGATTAATGCGCAAAATTTACAATTTTTTTTTTAAACTAGATGATAACTTAATCTGTCTTTAATTTACTTTATGCTGTGTTCCTCAATTTTCTGGTAAAAATTCCGTGTCAAAATCACTCGATTGCATTTGACAGTAAAGCTACTATGCAGTTTTACTGCAAGAATCGTTATAGCGTTCAATATTCGATATAATGTGTAATATGAATCGCGGAATTTATTAAGAACAAAAAGTTCATACCTCTGGAAATATTCGCATACGCTCGTGTATAGAAGTGATTCGATAAAATCTGTTTCGGCGTGTCCCATTGACGGTTCTGTATGCCGAATATTCGAACGTGATGGAATGTTGAAAGTTTTTATGCGTGTTATCTGATGCACGTATAATTTCTGATAACAACAGAATGTTTTATATACAGTATGTAGACATTTGAAAAATAAAACATGTACAGAATATCTATATAAAATATCAAGATTTAGATATGTGTACTAAAGTAGAATAAAATAGTATCTCGGAAAAGCAATTTTATGGTGATTGTCCGAGAAGGATATCCAAGCATTTTATAATAACAACGCGAAGAGTAATTGTGATCCTATAATTAAAATCAATGCCCATACTTGTAAGACAATTTTAAATCATCTTAAAACACAAATTCAATTTTACATGTAGATATCAATTGAATATCCAATAGAAAATTGTTAAATCTTTTGAAGACACGGATTAGTCGTCAAGTTTTAAAAATCCCCTTAAAAATAGAAGTATTTCCCCCGTAGAAAATAAGGTATCAGTATAGTTAAAATATGGGAATGTTTCGAGCACCTTGTATGTTCATTAGTAAATGCCATTGCATTTATTGCGCGAATTATACACGCGGCATTCTCATCCCCGTCCTCCAAGCATCTCGCACCATCTGAAGCGCGAATCATGCGCTATGAAAACCGCAGGTCCAAATTCATTTAAATGCCGCACTTAATTCATCATATGCCGCACTATAACGATCCCGGCATATAAACACTACCGGGAGTTTCGCAGGCGTGAACTCACACGACAGATTTGATTCCAAATGAATATTTCTTACAGACAGCGCGTAATTGCAGAAACGGCTGCCGATGCTGTTAACGTGTCGCATGCGTAAAATATTAAAATGTTATTTGTGCTTCAATTTAATCAGACTTCGCACTGACAGGGCTATTAATATTACATGTGATGGATAACTAACGGTTTAAATATTCATCGACACATTGCGGTACAAAGTGCTCGCAGTACCGTGAGAAACACAGGGGCGAGTGTCTTTGCGCGGAAATATGTGAGCATGACGAGCAACCGTGAACTGCTAATTTCGCGAGTTTCATGTTTAACGTGGCGTACTTCCTACACCCAGACGAAGGTGATGAATAAATTCTTCATGGTACCTCCAGGCCGCAACAGAGTTGCGGAATTAAATAACAATGAAGTCAGTAATAGCATCTCCTCTTATTAAGTATATTTAGCTTATTGTTACTACGTGATAAACTTAATATATAAATGGCACTCTACTTCATGAAGCAAACATGTGTGTAATTGAAACCTACTTCAAAATATTACACAGGTGTAGTGGAGATTTGCTTACTACCGGTCTATTTCGCGATAGCGTAGGGCCCGATGCGTATTAAGTTGTGGAGGAGGAGGGAGTCAGTCGTGACGAAGATTCCGAATCGGCAAGACGCGAGCCAGCGTTACGGTTGTAAAACATATTAAATTTAGAATAAAGTTATATTCATATTAAACTTGGCCAACTGCTTACTACGCAGGTTTCTTTAATCAATATTTGTAGAAATCTTTAATTTCTCGAAACAATATAATTTTCATTTTTATTCAAAATGACGCTAAGACTTTACAGAGCACGTAACCTTTTTGCAGAAACTTAATTATTTAGCCTGCAAAAAAAAATGAGTGCATTATAGAAAGGATCAGTTGATATCAATATGCGAATATATTTTTCATCTAATGAATTAAATTATACCATTGCTTTCTATTCCTCACATTAATTGAATCTTTTTATGATATATATATAGAAGATCCTGAATATTTGATTATCAATAAAGGCAAAGTAAATCGAGAGAAAAGAGAGAAGGAAAGAGAAAAAAGGTTAAAAGTAATTCGAACTATCGCTTATTCTGAATATTAAGGTTTGAATATATATCTAACCATTCATCTACACATATTTCCGCGGATAGTCAATGTTCGTTTCAATCGAATCCAGCTCGGAATTACTGAGGCACCCGACACGGAACGTAAGGGGGTACGAAAAATCGATGTATACGGGTAAAAGTTTCCGTGTCTCGGCCACGGTTCCCGTGGCTCTCGTCCGAACGGGAGAAGACGAGGCATCCGACAAGAAGCAAGCGAGCCAATTTGACCGACGTCGAAACGCTATTACGAGTGACGTCGGCGGCTTCATCGGGCGCATCGCAACCGAATTCGTTTTCGCGCGCGCACATTTGCCATGGGAAAAATCGAAAAAAATAATTACGATTACCTCGATATATCGGGCGGCGCGGCAGGGCACATTTCGCGAACCCCGGACGATAACGAGCACGAGAGGCGCCGGCACACGCCACCCTTCGTGAATCGCGTTTAACCCAATACGGAAAAAGCGCGTCACGAATGGTCTCGGGAATAACAAGTACGGGACGTGTTCTGGAAAGAAAGTACGTTATGAACAGACTCATAAAACATGATATTTGTAATGTCCGTAGGGGACATTCTACGTACACATTTATCCATTTTCGCACGTACGTTGAAAGAAACGCAGCTGTGCTACCTAATTGCTGTAATATTTTTAAGAAATGTAATATCTTATATAAATTATCTGATTTTTAAATGATCTGTTAAAAGTGATGGTGATAGATAAGTGAATAATTGACACCAGTTACAAATGTCACTATATTTAAAACTGAATCTCTATTTTAGTCAGCGCAGAGATTATCTCGAAGATGCCAATTATTCACTTATCTGCCGCTATCACTTAACAGATCATTTTAAAATCAGATTTAAAAAAAAACGTATTTTAAAGACGCTATGAAAAATTCAAGCTTTAATATTGGAATAGTATTGGAATTTACGGAATATATAGAATTTATGGAAATTTGGGCGTTTGCTTTAAATTTTGATAATAAATAATATACTAAAGTTATTTTTTAAGTCATACCAACCAGTTTTTTTATGGGCAAATACGTTTCATTGAAGAAATTTGAAAAAAAAATATATATATATATTAAAATATACGTATAATGTACACACTCTCTCCCTCTTTTTCTCCGTTAAGACAATCAGATTAGATCAGATTTAAGGATTTGTAAATAGCAGAAATAAGCAACGTGTGCGTTGCTTATTTCTGCATATTTTTAATCGCTATTGTTCGCTTTCTCTGCCTAAAACCTTTCAAAAATAACTGCTTAACGTTAAGTGATAGAATATATTTTATTCTTTAATACCTACATATATATTTTTAAATTTGTTCAGTAAAATGTATTTACCCGAGAAAAATTTGATTTCCATGATTCATCAAATAACCCTCAAGTTAACAAACTGGAAAGTTAAATTAGAACAAACTTATTATTTTCAATTGTAGAATGTAAGAATTGTAAACAGAAGAGATAAAGTATTTTCAGCTTGCTAATTAAGATAGAAAGAATTGTAGAAACATATACTAAAATTATTATGCATCAAACTAAATCGCATTTAGTTTCATTAAATAGAATATGTGTTATAAAAAAAACGATATCATTAGACAATTAACAAATATCTAATAAACAGCTTTCGTCGTTTATTAGCATCATGGTAAAAAATGAATTATGGATGTTTCATGCCATTATTATTCATGGCACATTCACAAAATGTACGGTGGTAGTTGCCTAAGTGAAAAATTTTTCCACAATTATGATATAATCTCTTTTTTTCAAGTATCTTGTGTTTAAAATATAACGCAGATGGATATTGGCTTCTCTTGAGTGCGCAGAACGAGTACAGAAGTTGCTTGATTTTCATAGCACATAACATTTACGCGATTGTGCACGTCGTCATCCCTTGAGCAATCTCGAAAAGTCACTTCTGTGTCTCTAGGTTCAGAGGAATACGAAACTACTACCTCCTTGCAAGTTTTCGTATCACCACGTAAACTGTAAATCGATAGTTTTGACTTTGAACTCCGGTACTCAGCGGTATAGTTGATAATAGCTTACGCGCGTGCATATTATAAGATGTAACCTGATCGTATATGCGTTTTGTTAGAAACATCGTCGATACTGATTTATGGTTAGTTCAGGGAAGAGAATTCATGTAATCAGTATCATCAGGGCGCTTCCTTTGACTTCAAAGCGATAGAATATTACGATGCACCACAATATTCCTGGTGTACCTACTACTAGTCAATTATTGAGTCTCTAAGATCCATAAAATTTCTGTCAAGCATGGTTTTTTTTTATTTAAACGCGAATTTGTCTTGGCTTTTCTAGCAATAGTTTTCAAATCGGCATAACAATCATAGCTAAAATCTGTATTTAACATCATTAAATGAATTTTATATTAAAAAATGTATTAAATGGGATACTTAGAAAAGTTTCATATCTTTAAACTGTAGCGCTTTAGAAAAAGCCGTCAAAGATAACCGCCGACGCACAGTGGGTAAAAATGTATTTTTTTGGTTCAAAATACGATGCAGCTTTCAAATCTTGACAGATCCTAATGACTTTTTTTTTAATGAAAGATCTAAAAATTGCGTTGAATTCTGTCAGACCTGACTTTTGAAAAGAATTTTCGCTATTTTGTTATATTAATAAAAATACAAAATTTATTCACTTATTGAGCGTCAGACGCTTGGAACAACTGACCCAGAGGGATCACATATCGCAATTATGACATGATAAAATACATGAAAATATCCCATTTTTGCAATTTTAACTGCAAATTTCTCAAAATTGTGACGTGATGGAGCAATTTGATAAACGGTTTCGTGTTCAGCGTCTAGAAAACTACAGGAAACAATTATTCTCGTTTCGGTGTTTTTTTGTCGAACAGTGTAATAAATACAATTATATTATATACAATTATATGTAAATGATTTTTAATGAAAATTACATGAAAACCGTATACGATCCATTGTTCCAAGCGTCTGACGCTCAATAATTGAACAAATTTTGTATTTTTGTCAATATAACAAAATATCGAGAATTTTTTTCAAAAATCGGATCTGACACATTTTAACAATTTTTAGCAATTTTTAGATATTTCACTTAAAAAAAATCACCAGGATCGGTCAAGATTTGGAGGCTGCATCGTATTTTGAACCAAAAAGTATATTTTTACCCACTGTGCGACGTTGCGCCGATCCGCATGATTTTGTTTTCCGTTCCTCCCGTCTTTGATTTTTCCCCACCGAACGCGGCATCGATAGCGCGCGAATCAAACGACACGCCGAAGCTCAACAATCGGACCGTGGCAAAAGGACAATAGTTAAAAGAAACCGACAGCTATAGTATAAGGATCTCCTCGACGATTTTCGAGTCAGTCTTGTTCAGAGCTTGTCCGAAGCCAGATCTCGCGCGGCAGTCGACCACCGACGTACCCGATACGCTCAATAAACGATAGTTCTGTTAATATATCCCGGTCTCTTGTGAAATCCCTTACAAAACATATATAAATTGTTTGTGCAAAGAAATTTTTGCAAATAGAGTATCGCTGTGCATATTTCTGAACATGCCTGAATGAATAACGACGCGAAAAATAGTTCTATCGTTGAAAAGACTTTCTGTTTGCCAGGCATTTGTTAACCGTTTAAAGATATGGATTTTTTCAGTTATTTTGATTAGAAATCACTACCGACAGTGGATTCAATTATGATTGTAAAAGAAGCGATTAATTTCTTGACATAAAATCTGAAGTTTATTAAAATATCGATTGTAGATACACTAAGCATGGAATTTTTTCGCAATATTACATGTATTACATAAAATGTGTTTATTTGTAATAAGTTTTTACACAGATCTGTTACTTTAATCAAATAAAAAATAATGTGTCATATATGCGTATCGACGGAATTGTGACTGCGTTGAAACTATATTGAATTGCAAAGCAGAAATGTATGTAAATTACAGTAATATCTAGAATAATTAAAAGAGTAATTCCTACTTATATACATATAAAATAGAATAGTTATATAAAACATAGAATAGTAATAAATTATTAATTTCGTAAATAACACAAAATATAAAACAAAAGTATAAAACAAAAAATAATCGCTTCATAATTATTCTGCCAATTACTCAATACTTCCGAGACCTCGTCCTTTTCTTACATTGGCCTAGTTTACACCGTAATTTGTTCACGCGACCTGACCTATACCCTGACCCAAAATAGGTTTCTTATAACACGTTTACACTATGTAGACCTATGGTACTTTTGGGTCGAATTATAGGTCGCATTTAGTCCTCATGCGAACGCCATCTCTTAACGCACTTTGATCTTTAGGCCAATTATGTTTACACGAGTTATATTGTGCGGCCTAAGTGAGGTTAGGGCAAGCGAAAAAGAGACCCGACCTAAACTAGATTCCAACTGTTTACACTACCGCGACCTATCGTGTATAGGTCGAATACAGGGTATAGGTAGCGGCCTAAACGTACGGTGTAAACTAAGCCATTGTGTCCGTTGCATTTGTATAACACAATACTCGCAAAAACGAAACAATTACGATTGTATAAATGTATTAATTATCAGAAGAAAATAATAAAATCATTTTTTGCACAGAATCTCAATCATACAAGATAAGCATTTTATTATTACCCAGACAGCACAAGTCTTCCAAAGACATCTCAAAAACATTCTAAGAACGTCCCTATGTTCTAAAAATGTCCAGAGGACATGTTTTGGAGATCTTGTGCTGTCTGGGTATATATAGCGGAAGAATGAAATAAAAAAAAGTACAAGACTTTATGCTCTGGTTAGCAATCATAAATCTCACAAATTATCATAAATGAACAAAACCTCAAACAATGCAAAATTTTAACAGATTGGAAATAATATATAAATGATGATTATGATAAACAAATTATATGTTTAAATAAATAAAATAGCTAGACAATTAGAATAGCTAAACATTATAGAATTTAAATGTCACATTAAGAGTGTCGTATCATTCTCGTAAATAAAACAATTTACCGTTCTCTTTTCCCGTCGTCCATCGAATCTTGTATGAAATGAATTAATCGCGCGAAATACTAGCTTTGTTAGATAGTCAATATATTTACAAATGTTAAACGCAAGAGTTAATTAATCGCGCCAGTTAATAGTAATTAATTATTTGTAGGAAATAATCGTTTACTAAAACAGTCAAAGCAACAATCATATACAAGTGAAGACTAATCTTCAATATATTGCAAGTATCCCAAAATAACTATAATATATTGAGTATTTTATTTCTTAAAATTTTAAATTAATTTTTAATTCACAATCAATATAAGGTTTCATTATTCAAATAATTCGATTCAATTCATATATTATTCCTCTCTCTCATTTTAACTCTCGTTAAAACTATAATCAAATTATATTTGAAGCAAAAGTTTAAAATACAGCAAAAGATATATTCACATTCAAATTCAAAGAAACAATTCTCGTTTACCGTATAATTCCGTCATTCCTTCAGAAGAATAAATTGAGTAAGAAGACAATCATTGCTTGAATATATGTTTATGAATTTTTAATGTCCAGATAATAATTATTTATTATAATACGTAATGTATAATATAATACTATAATTGTGAAATTTCACGACATTTTTGAATTGATAATTACTTATCACAAGAACGAGCAGAATAAAATAACAGAGTAGCTCGTGCGGCTACCTGCTCACTCGAGTTCCAAGGGAAGGAAAAATAGTTCGGCGACCTCGTATCACAACGAATACCAAGGCCAAGCGCTGACAGAATTGATATTATTTAACATTTTACAGAATTAAATCATGTTGAATGTATTTTGTTCTTTACATTTCGATAAATGAGTAGCTCTGTAAATTTTACTGTAATATTTTTATACTTCTTTTCGTAAACTGATTAAGTATCGCTTTAGATTACATTTAATTCCGTTTGATTGAGTAAACATTTTGGAATGGAAATACTGCTATTTAAATTGTCAAAGGAATATGTAACAACATAATATATATGACCGCTATCTGACCGCTGACAATCAAAGTGGTATAATTCAATTTTTTCTCATTTCGGGAAACAAAAGCGTTTAGTTGAATGTAAATGCAGACTTTACATTAATTAACGGTTTATTCGGTAAAAGCTACAAAAGAAATGTAAAAATTTCATGCGCGTAAAGAAATTTTAGTAATTTATGGTTTTTCCTGTCTTTTATTGTCCTTGACAATTGATGTGTGTACCACTTTTTCATTCTTATATCATTTTGATTTTTACCGACTTACATTGCTTATGTATATGATTAATAGTATATCATTTATTGTTATGTATGAATACGAATTATTTATTCTTTTATTTAGTGACTTTTTCAATTAATTACTTTATTTTAAAAAAATTGGTAAATTTATTTCTTTTATGTAAAGAATAAAGTTTATATTTATTTTATTTAAAAAATAATTTTAAAAATTTATTGGACATTTGATAAAATTCAGGACATATATAATAGTTAATGTTTTTTTTCAATACTTTGGAAAAAAGTCACAAGATTTAAAAATTATTTATAATATTTATATGCATACGAGCTTCAAGAATCGATTATTGAACTGCAAGAAAATTTAAACTAAACCTTAAGACACGCCTTATCCGAATTTGTTAATTGAATCGCAATTGCAAATACAATGTAACAAATATATGAAATTGGTTTTATTTATTAAATCAATGTCATGTTTCACTGATTGTGAATATTTTAGCTGAAACGTAACTATAAATACAGGCGTGAGAATAACACAATTTATGTATTGAAGAAAAATAGCCATGAAAAATACTGTTTCACAAAGTTGACAATTAATTATTCACATATTACGCAAAATAGCAAAATGTTAGACTGAAGCGAAAATGTCATTTTTATCTTTTTCGCAACAAATGAGAAGCGAGCTGACCAATTAGCAGAATTGTTTCAGAAATTACGACGAAAACGCGAAAACGCGGTTACCTGTAAACGTTCGCAAATTATAAAACGTTTCAACTGACCATTTGTGTAGGGTGACCAAGACACACGGTAATTGTTCGCATAATTAATCCTGTTGCGATTCAAACTGAAGTACGACATTCTGAATGGTAGAAATATCGTGCGGTTGGCCAGTTCAAACGCACGCGGCCCCGCAAAACGATTTCGAACCGATTAACTGGCCGATTCGCGCACGCTTCGTATTGTCTACGATGAGCGAGAACTAGAAATGTCGGATTAACAGTGCGCGCGGTCGACGTATTGTTAGTTTAGCTGTACTATCGTGTTTGCTTGATTTCCACTGGCCCATGTAACATCCATAGAAATCCAATACTGGCTGTAATGTGAAAACGCGTAAACACATGTAGCATGAATCTGCGAATGGCAGCGAAACTGATTTGCAAGTACAACTATGAATTAACGCAATGCTTTTATCATAAGGTAAATGACATTGCGTTGTTCGTTTATTCGACCTGCATGTTGCATAATCATTATACGATTTGCCCGAACCATTATCATCGTGTCACGAAGCAGTGATGTGAAAATTTCACGATGTACACATTTATGTTAGTTGCATTACTTGGATATACATATAAATATATGCATTATACAAAATGTACTTTTTGTTATAAGAACTAAATTTTTAATTTTATCGGAAATATTTCATTATCGTCGCAGAACCAAATAAAAATAGAAAAATAGAAAAAACAGTTTTTCTTTAAAGCATCTATTTAAAGAATATAAGAATGCATATAAAAACGTCAATATATTTTTTATATGTAAATACCACAATTATTTAAAGGAGATATTATTCTAAAGATATTACAAATTTGTTTGTGAATCTAGTGAATATCAAAGGAGCTGATCTTAATATGTATTTATTCGTTTACATTTAAATGTAAAAGAAGAAAGGAATAAAAGTTTCTGTGAAAACTCAAGAGTTCACTTCTTAGAGAGAAATCGATTATCCGGCAAGAGAAAAAAAAATGTCTCGGAAATAATATTTCTCAGTACTTGTGAGTGGAAAACCTGAAGATCATGATTTTGCGGAAACAGCCATAATCTCCAATAATTAAGTTTCACGTATAAATGACGAGTTTGGCATGCGGCCCAACACGCCAATTACTGAAATGGACACCCGATTGATTGATCGAAATACGCGGATATGTGTGTCGACATTGTTCTCGGTCACCAGCTCAGCAATGTATGTGAATCGCTTGAAGGGTGTTTGGTCTGCGAATTCTATCGAGTTCAAGTGAGTTGAAACCATTTCCTCGTTCGTTGATATCATTCCACTAGTTTCCCTCAGAATAGCATTTCGCCGCTTCTACAGAGAGAATGATTTTCTCTCTCTTTGTTAATCCTTCATTGGATATTGGATTGTGCGAATTGTATAATATATTCACACAATCTGATATATTTATACGTGCATTTAAAAGTGTGTCTATAATGTACATACATCTTTGTATTATTAATATGGTTTCTCTATATATACAGCTTTTTATCAATTTGTAGTTAATTTAATTTGGTTAACTGGATTATAAATTTTTGCAGACAAATTTTTATTCTTCAATCTTTTATATGAAACATTTATACTTTATCATATAATTTATTTTAAAACTAAACTAATAAATTAAAAGAATTGTAATTTAAGAATATTATATGTGCTTCGACATTGATCATGCGTAGATTCTCCAAAAATTAAAAATGAGAATTTACAGAAAAAAAAAAACAATATAAATACAATATTGTTTACGAAAATCTTTGCTACGATTGCATTAATCGCATTTTCCGTACAGTGAGGTAAATATGTCGAATAACAACTTTGATCAACTTAATTGTTCGCTAAAATATGATTTTTATATTACCTAGAACCAATCAGTAAAGAGTAATATCTTGCAATTTTTTTCTCTCAAGGAAAGGTAAGAAAGAAAAAAATATAAATAGACGTAATTTTAACCGAGCATCCGCGAGGTTTCATCTCCGCTTCTGATGGATATTCAATCAGCCGAGCTAGGCGGCGCCAACTTCCTCCGGTGGAACTAAATAGAAAGCTCCAGTCTTATAGAGATGAATTATTTGCAAGTCGGAGAAGCATAGACTAGCGTGCAAAGATGATTCGTCGTCGGAAATCTACATCAGTCGGGACTAAATTGCTGATTAGTGAGTACCGTCCCCAGCAGTTGAGGATTAACTTCCGCAAGTGTCGCCGCAGCGACATTGGCCGCGCGTCCTTGTACATGCTCTATTGAACGTTGATCGGTGATTTCCCATGTGATATCCGATCGGTGCATTTAATCGCGTGCTATCACCGTGCCGCCCATACGACGGAGAATACTCAAGATAAAATTGTATGAACCGTCTCACATTTAGCATGCAACGTTTTTATGCTTTTGATCAATCTGAGGTCGGCTTTGTCTTATTGTTAGCAAAAACGTCGGAAAGGAGCTCTTATTTGTGTTGCAAGTTCTTTGTGCTATTACAGATATATCTGCAAATTTGCAAAGTCCACTTGATGTTGAATTAAGAATAAGGTTTCACTGCGTTTGCATCTCTGAAGCTAAATTCTCGCGAGAACTTCACTCCGTCTTTAATCGTTTATGATCCAAAAACTATTGATCTTTCACGAGAAGGAGAAGCAGCTCACGTATCAAGAGTAATTTTAATTCAATTTCAAATTTATCAAAGAGACGTTTATAGATGTCTTAAAAGATTTAAGACAACCTGTATACGTTTTATCGACTTCCGTTATCTGAAAGAATTTTATTGATAAAATTGTGTACTGAATGATGTAATTGTTTTGCACGGGAAATTGCACTGTAAGATTCAATCATTTCTACGTTGAAAATACAATCCCGCTCAGAATTTTTGTCGGCCCTTTTACAACCTAATCGTGCAATAAATATATTAAACTGTAGTACTAATTGAACTTTTATAGCTCACATTATTCTGGTATTAAGACTGGAAGATTAAGATGTTTGGTTACCTATTGTCAAATTATGATTCCTATTAGTTCTATCATTGAATTGCTTATCATTAAACACGTAAAAAGTGGATTTTGTTACACGTAACTGAAACTTATTTTTTAAATGAAAATTTTGTTATCTTAGCAAAACGTTCATCACTGTGCTAAATCGTGTGCTAAAATATGCTAAAATGTACTTTGCTGAACATGTTTTTCTCAATAAATAATGTTGTTATAACGGAATGACGTCAACTTGTTACCGTCGCGAACTTTTACTAGTAAATCGTTGCTTAGGTATAAACAAACGCATTTTTAAGTAAATGTCATATTATACTTTCAGTCAACAAAGTTAAAATTAGCTAATTAAATATCCAATTTGCAACAAACAATTAAAATACAAAAATGAACAGATCAATACTTTGATGACATTTAAAATTCTCCCTATTTTCTAAAAAATTAAAAATTCTCGCTATTTTCTATAAAAAGATTTATCAATATAAGGAAATAAAGACTTAAATTGCAATTTACATAATTTAGCATAAACATAATATAAAAATAAAGTACTAAAATAGAAAGTTAGAATTGTGAAAATGGAAATAAAATTAAGTTTCAGAGTTACAAATAAAGATAAATCGTTATTTTCTCTTTCAGTCTGAAATAGACTAAACAGACTTAATTTTGATACAATTATCGAAAGTCTTTTGTTAAGAGAAACTTAAGAAAAAATATAGATCAAGAACTTTTGAAAAATCAATGCTAAATGAATAGATGAAAACAAGTGCAGAGATTTTAAAAACGCTTCATATTATGGTAATATTTTATTTGTTCACACGATTTTTAACGTATGGGTATTACGGGGATATTTTAATATGTATATCTGGTATGAATCGTTAACCAATCGCGCACAACTGGAGTTCGCTGACTGAAATTGATTAGTAAGCTATTTCACGTGAGCGGGAGCTTCATATTTTTCGACGCCTGATGAATTATTCGCGGAAATACATCGGATGATGAATCACGGTATATTTTTTATTTCTGCGCCGTATACAGCCGGATACATGAAACAAATAAATGAGTGTTAATTGCGCTGTATCAATAAAAGTGATTGATGGCACTGTCCAAGTTTCTGCGTAAATCAAACCGAGGGTATGTAAATTAATGGTTTAAAGAGAAAGTTCTCTGAAGAAAAAACGAAAATAAAAAAATTCTTTCGGTTATTATTTTATAAAAATTAATAGTTGCAATTATTAAAAGCTTTTATTATAATTATGATTGCATATCACATGTTTATTTTATATTATATTATTTCTTATTCACAAAACTACAAGTTGAAAGTTTTTATAATTCATTTGTCTGTAGTTGTCATTATTATTGTCATATGTTAAATTATAAATGCGTTTAAATACAGGTTCGAAATGAACGGTACGAAAAAAGAATAAGTCTACATCTTAAAATATGTTAAGTTGAAGAAATGGAATAAATTTTAAAAAAAAATAAGTTCTCACTTTCGAAAAACGGGAAATTGAGAATTAATTGAATGCGTGCACTTGACTAATATTTTATGTATAAATTTAAAGAAATGTAATAATTTTTGTTATATCCTTTACAGTATATTTGTTAAAATATATGTACATATTTATTAAATAAAATGTTTAAAATGAAGTTCACAAATAAGTGTTAATAAATTTTACAATAATAGTGAAGACATACAGATGTAGAGCAAACATTTGAGTGAGATTGATGCTTTTCTATCGTATTATGTATTGGAGAAATGACAAAGGAGAGATATGATAGTAGAGTTCTAATAGATGCTTTGGCTTTAGTCTAGATGGTTTAGATTCCAAACTATTATTCTGATTTATTACAAGTAGTAACTCAGCATAACAATCTATATCAATTTATTTGATTTTTGTATAAGAAAATGTATTCTCTGTTTTTATCAATGTTAATATTAAAAAACTGACATTTTAACATAAAAAAGAACGATTTGAAATATATAGAAAATTGTATATTTTCTGTCTAAACATGAAACACATCTATTGTAAATAAATCCGTTTACAATGCGTAGCAGTTTTTCGTTATAGAAGCAAGTCAGGAATTTCTTTCCCTCCCAAGCTGTCGACTTCTTTTTACAGACAAATATGAGCGAAATGCTGTTTACATCTGGAAATTGTTCGCTTTAACATTTAACATGTTTGCATATCACAGTTTGTCGTACAATATTTAAGAGAAGATCATTTATCCAAAAATGTCAATTGCAATGTCACGCGTTTGTCTTCTAATTGAAGTACTTAATGGTCTCCTTTCGTACCTTATTACGAAGTATTTGACAGTCGTAGAACATGTTTCCCGCGATCCGTCCATACTATTTTCATTATTTTCTATTCTGTGCCCCACACATTTCCTAAGCTTACCATTGCGTGTGCAAGCTGTTTCAACCGCAAATCCGGCGGAGAGAAACCACCGGCGAAATCTACGTGATTGGAAAAAAATGTGGGTATATCGCTGATTCCCATCGGAGCGAATGAATACGCGTCTCGTAGGCGATAATCGCGAGGGAAACAGGATTGACGTAAAAGTTTCGCGATATTTCTCCCCGCGTAAATCGCGGGAAACGAGGTACGAGGTGTAGGCGGAAACAAAACGTTCGCATTGTAAGATGAAAGAAAGGGAAGCTGCCGGGGATTGCATAAATTTGCAGACTGATAAAGCTTGAAGTACCGTGTTATACTCGTCCTCGTCCAAATTTATCCCCATTCCGGAGAGAACAAGCATTAGGCAAGACAGAAACCCGGGGATGAAAATGATAAAATGTGTCACAACCAATTTCTCTATTCCCCAGCGGCGTAACCGCTTAAGATTCTTTGAAAAAATATTTTCTGCCAATATAATGCATTTGAAATTTAAGCCTAATGTTAACTCGCTTGAGTAAGTGTACGTATAAATAATATATTAAATTAAAGTTCATTTATCGCATATTTACTTTATTTTACTCTATTTTCTATTTATTCTTTATTTTATTCTGTTTTCTTGATTCTCTTTATAATAATTTATCAAAATTTGATTAACAAAATATTTCTTTCATGCATTATAATATGTTTTATTAATGCCTAATAAAAGGATTACAATATAATGTTTTGTCAATTTACAGATTATTTAAGTCATATTTATGCATTCATATAGCATTTGAAGCAATTATTTAAATAGAATATGGTAAAAATTATTCACATATGCTTTCTTCACGATTACTGAACTACTGATTTTAGTCAAGAGGGTGATTAAGTATGTTTTCTACATCTTGATCTGAAATTAGTGAAGGAGGAAGTATGATCTGTACGATTTCCATGTCAGGTACAAATGGCTGATAGTGTCGTCTTCTGAAAAATGTACTTGGCGCACGCAATCCTTTAATTATTTTAAGCATCTAGGATAAATTGCATTAGGATTACATCTAAATTCGGGATATATCATGTTTAGGAAAATGCTTTTTTCCCGCAAATTCTGATACGGTTTGATTTCAACATGGTATTTTATTTTATCTTCTCCTTTCGTCTTGTAATACTTGTAACAATTATAACTTTATAGTTTTAGATTCTGAATAATAAATCTTATTACGGTTACTACTGCTTGATACCCGTTAAAAAAGTTATAATATATTTATTTCCAAAGCAAAAGAGGAATCTGATATTCTTGAATAACATAATAACAGTCGATGCTAATTGGGGTCTCGTTAAGAGACGTGGATAAATCTTTTTCTTTTATGCAGTTGCACTGGATTCGCTAATCAATTCCGTTTATGAATTATATTCTTTCTATTTTCGACATTGTTTGTCAGTGCAGTATAATATGAATTGGTAACAAGTAAATATACCAAAATAAAGTTTCTATTTCTCAAAAACTTTACGTCACGCGTAATATAATTTCCTCTTATAATTTTGTTTCTAAATTAAATAAAAGCTTTTTATTACAAGATATATGTTAAAGGCCGTGGCCGGTTTTCCTATGGAAAGATGCCCCCAGCGATATCGAACTGATTTTCACACACAAAGTACCTCATGATCTAACATTAAATTACCCATCATGCCAGCTTCAGGAACTACGTGTTTTCGGAGTTATGACGTCAAGTTCAAAATTTAAAAAAAATTTTTTTTCTCCGGAACGGGTAAAGCTATGACTTCGAAAAAAATCCAAGAAGTAGAATATCTTAGTAAGGTTCAAACAAATATGGTTTGATTTTTTCGACATCTGTAGGGTGTCCAAAAAAAATTATATCAGTTTTCGAAAAGCAATTTTTGAAACACCCTGTAGAGTGACCACCTTTATACTTTATATGCAACATTACTACTTACCCATGTATAATATATATTTTACTCAAGATGATCGTGATGGTACAACATGGTTAAAAACACAAAAAACCAAAAATCTCCTTTTGCAGAGAGTGTGAATACCACTTTGAAAAGCTTACATTTTAAAAATAACGTTACGAAAATAAAGGGAAAATAAAATGTTTATAAAGGTTTTTAAGATCACTGATTACGAAGTCAAGTTTTGAAAGTATTTGACTCTTTAACCAGTATAGATC